>JAQQPU010002063.1:0-28076 GCA_029168905.1 Artemia sp. Kazakhstan ARC1039 | reverse complement strand
ACTGATAAAATGAAGCCGTTGATGAGGTTACCGAATGCTACAATCTGTTCTAGGCAAGTGGTTAGCATGTTAGGCTTGAAATCCTTTCTCCGTGAGCATAGTGGTTCGGTTTCTGCTGTCACTGGCTATTTGGCTTGAAACGGAGGGGGGGTCAGTGGCTTGACCGTAAGCTCAGCCAAAGTCGACCCAACACTGGGGGAAGGTAAACATGAGGAGATACGTAACGAACTTTGATACAAAAATCTCCATTTCCCAGCGATTTTTGAGAGTGAGAAAAGAAGATATACCGCATTTTGGAAATAATATATATTTTTATATACTTTGAGAACAAAACAAGCTCAGAGAAGAGGGACTTCACCAACCGTTAGAACGTGCTTAGTTAGAGGAAGTGGGCTGTGAATCAAATCGTTGTTTTGCACAAAAAAAAAAAATCACATAAGTCATTTGCTGCTGAATTACAAAAATGATGACTCAAGCATCTCTGAGGCGATCCCCATACATTAGAGAAATTTCAGTTGAATAAACTACCTGCACCGACCTAGGATACTATCATGGAGCTAGATCAAATCATGGGCAAATTCAAACTAGGAGCAAGCAAATTAGAAAAAAGGTTAATAAATATGGTTAATAAAATATGGCTTATGTAAGGTCAATTTAGAGCAGTCCTGATCGTACACTAGTAGATGGTACTTAGCTGCCAATTTAAACTGCTAATTTAATTCTGACAATGGCCCGTTAAGAGTGAAAATTTAACCATTTAAACTATTAGAACCTAAAAACTTTAAAATTTTCTAAGAACTTTTCTAGGTGGAAAATTCCACGTCACAAACTCGGGAAGACATGAATATGCTTCAAAGCAATTTCCAGACATGCCAGTCTCACTTCAAAACAATTAAAAACAGATGTTGATTCCAATGGTTAATGGCTTTTGTTTAAGCAGAGAATTCTCAAGAGCCTCGACTGAATTCCCGCGAAGTCAAGGAACCATGATTCTGGTAGGTGACCCCTTCCTATCCAATTACCTATGGGAATACTTTCCTTTTGAAGAAATTGTCATAATTGATTTAAAACACAAAGCAGCGTCCGTAAACGGGGGACCAGGGAGAAAGTATCTCCCCAAAACCGGTCTACATGACCCGAAAAAACTTTGAAAATTTTGGGTATGAAAATATAGATTTTTAAACATGAAAATCTTCTAAGCAATTTTTGTGACCCCTCCCCCGCAGCTGGATCTGTCTACCCGTTTGGTGCTCCACAGTGGCCCGCGAAACAGTGTGCTCAAAACGCATGTGTTTTTTCGTAAATCAAAGATAAAAGGTCACTTGTGTATTATACGGGAAACACTCAGGTGCTTATTAGAACCTGTTTCTTTGACGCTTTATCCTGACGAAATATCACAAAATACGATGAAAGTATAATACTTTAAAGGCAAGTTTGGGTTATATATTTACACATTGAGGGGTGGGAGGGGGGGGGTACAATATAGTGGGTCTGCATGCAAAATATGTTAGGTACGATTATGCTGCATATTATGAAGTAAGAATTGTTTTATAACTTCAAACTGTCCAAATACTTTACCCCCCATCCCCCTAATGTGCAAATATATAGCCCAAAATAGATATTTTTCATCTATTCTCTCACTTGTCTTTGTCTTGTCTCACGCTAAGCTGAAAGATACTAACAAAGAAACCAGTTTGTTCTCCATTTTTAAACAGCGTAAACTTGTGTGTTTGATGTTTAATACACAAGTACCATGGGCGCCCATAAGCTGAACTCCCGGGGGGGGGGGGAAAGACCCCCCCCGCCCCCCCCCATATGGGCGCCCATGACACGTACCGATAAAAGATTAAACGGACCATTTTCAAACCACCTCAGCAAGAATTTAAAACACATTTCCTCTAAAGCAAAACAGTTGATTACAAAGTTGCAATTTTTGGTACTTACATATTAGCCAGACAACACGCGAGAAGTGGTTTGTTTAATGCTAATGAAATAAAACAAAATGTGATGAAAGTATAATAGTTTAGAAACAAATTTGGGCTATATACTTGCACATTAGGGGGGGGGGATAAAGCATAGCATATATTAAATACTTAACCTAACCTAATCTAGGTACCTTTTTTTGCCCCTCCATCCCAAAAACACTAAAGTTTAAATATTGTTCACGGGGTGAGGAAACCATTGTTTGCCTAGCGAGACAAAAGAATCATCTTTCTAAAAGATGTTGCTTGACTAGGTTTTCGCGATCAAATTCTCGCGTGTTGCCTGGCTAATACGTACGTACCAAATTTTGTTACAATAAACAACTCCCTGCAAAAAATTGGGCGGACCTAGCAGTTGAAAAATATTCAACCTTCAACCTTCCCATGGCATAATTTAGGCTTATAAAGTTCAATTCTTAATAGTTTCACATGCATAGCACACACGTTTTCAGAATTATGGAAAATATTGGGGGGGGGGTGTCACTTGATTGATTTTTCGTTGCTCAGCATCACTTCTTAATTCGCATTTATTCCTAGTCTAAGCAGCATAACATGAATTATAAATCAAATGACGCAATTTAAGCCGCCTTCAAGCGTTTTTTGTTCGAAATAGGGGTCAAATGTACCTTATATTAAGAGCTTAGAAAAGAAAAGAACGATAGAATACCCATACAGCCAATCAAGTAAATTCTGCCCCGGGAGATCCCCGATCTCCCTATTCAAGATTCAACATTTTATCAAGATTCTTTATGTAATTTTACTAACAGTTGGAGTCTAGTAATATAAGGACTTAGTTGAAATTACATCAGAAGGTGATTCAGACGTTCCGTGGGAAGAACGTGCGATATGGGCTATACTGACGTTCTATTACTGTTCTTTTTTCAAAGCTATATCTATTTATGGTTTATGCTCCCCAAAGAGAAAAGACGCATAGAGAGCGCTTAACCTCCTGGGACCTGGTGTCCACGTCTGTGGACACCCCCGTAAAATATTTTTTGTGCAAAGGCCTCGCCATCTAGCAAAGATTCGTTGTTTCAACGTGCTTTTTGGACCTGGAAAGTCATCTACGATTTTTTTCAGAAAGTTTCTGCGACTTTTAGTGGTGTTTTTACAAACTAGAAAAGGCTAAAATAAGGAGATGAAAAAAAGCAAAGGTAAGAAAAAAGAAAAAAAAAAGAAAGTAGTGAGAACGAGTTCTGAGAAAAATCAGGTGTACTCTCTTGATTGTAGACAGTGCTTAGATAGTTTTAAAAGCAGTTAGTTCGATAAGTGCCATCTTTTGGAACTTGGAAAACCTCATGTCCACGTCTGTGGACAGGCGGTTCCAATCGAGTAAAAAGCTAGGGTTGATTTTTTGTAGTTCAAATCTTGATTCTAATGGGGATAGCAGAGGCCAATGATTGTTTTATTTACTAAATTGGCAACAACCTAGCCGCCACTCACCCATAAGAAATCGCCACCCCCGTAAAGTGTCCCCACCCACCCCCATTCTGTCTCCCATACCCTTTTCTTCCTTACTTTATAAAAAACTTTTATTCCCTTTTTTGCAAATAAAATCAACCAAAATCACAACCCGTAAGTCTGCTAAAAATTAAACGATTTTGTACATATTATTTTTTCATTGTTGAATATTTGGTTATTTTATTTGTTACCCTTTTTATCTTTTTATATTATGACCTTTAAAATATTTTATAGTTATGACCTATATTTATGACTTTTGTATTTTGTATTTTCTGACTGTTAGCTGTCGTGTTTTCGTTACAGTGGTAACTATGTGTTGTTATTGTATTTTTTTTTTACTAAGAAATGCAAATTTGGTCCACTAGGGTTTGTGATAGTTATTTTGCCAATCACTATCTATCTATCTATCTATCTAGCTATTAGTTTCAAGCTTACTAAACCTGTTCCTTTATTGTAGTTTCCCTTGATGACGCCCTTGGAATGCTCGATGAGTGACCTGGACATCTCTGATTTATATGATGATGAGGAATGGATAAAAAACCACTCCTTGTCGTCTTCAGACTCCGACGGTGAACCAGCTGTTGCAGCCATTCTGTCATCAAGCAGTTATGCTGTTCTTCCAAATGTTGAAAGTGAAGAATCTGATGACAACGCACCCTTAGCAACCCGTGCCAAACGCTTGAAGGCTGACAAAGTAGCAGCAACCTTGTCCTGGAGGAAGTCTAGGCGGTTCGATAATCATCATGGGCCGGATGTGGGCCCCGCTCATTTCCAGGACCACGACGATTGGAATACAGAACAATTCTTTTTGCAATATTACCCGGAGAGCTTCTTCGAACGTATAGCTTTTTGCATGAACTACAACTATCAGTTGGCCCACCACAAAAGCTTGAATGTAACTCCAGACCAGCTGAAAATTTTTGTTGGCATTGTCATCCTGATGGGGAACCTCAAGTTTCCTCGGATCCGCATGCACTGGTCTGGGAAGTTTAGGGTGGAAGCCATATCACAAAAGATGACTCGAGACAGATTCTTCACAATCCGGTCGAACCTGAAGTTCGTTGTTGATTCAGAAATCTCAGACGAAAAAAAAAAACCAAAAATAGGCTTCGGAAGGTGCAGCCGATCCTTGACAACTTCAGGAATATCTGTCTCCAGTTGCCACGGGACAGGAACTGTTCAATTGAAGAACAGATGATACCCTTCCAGGGTATGTCGACTCTCAAGCAATATGTCCCAAACAAGCCCAATCCGGTTGGATTAAAGAATTTTGTCCTTGCCAGCTCCTCAGGGCTGATACTTGATTTCCAAATCTACCAGGGAGCCACCACCCAGGGAGAACAGCTGGTAGCACATGGCTTGTCAGCTGGGATCGTACTGCGCTTGTCTGAGACCCTACCAGAAGGTAGGTACCTCTATTTTGACCGATTCTTCTCGTCTGTTAAGCTCCTCGACATGCTGGCTGAAAGAAAAATAAATGCGACTGGAACTATCATGAAGAACCGTTTGGGTGCCAACGGTCCAACGCTTTTTACCGAAACAGAAATGAAAAGAAAGGGCAGAGGAACCTCTGTCATGTCTGTGCGCTCAGATAGAAAAGTAGCCGTGACCCAGTGGTATGATAACAAAGTGGTTCTCCTGTCTTCAAACTGCAAAGGTATAGAAGAGGAGACAGAGGTCAAACGGTATGACAAGCGCCAGGGGTCTTACGTGCAGGTCAAATGTCCACAAGTAGTCTCCGACCAGTGTTGGGCGATATTTCGATTTTTCGATATATCGATATATCGATTTTTTCACTTTCGATATTCGATATATCGATATCGATATTTCGGAACCGTTTTTGGCTCCGATACACTCTTGTTTTTGCCAAAGTTAAATAACGAAAATCGTAGTTAAAGAGTATTTTGCATAACTTTTTTTATAAAAACTTCGAATAATACAACATTGAACAATGAAAAAACCAACTTCGATTATATGAAAGAATATCACTAAAACCCAGACATGAAACTACTTGGGCTCAAGAAAAAAACGCGGTTATATTTGGCTATTCAAAAACAGCAACATGTCAATGTTTTTCCCAGAGAGTCGGTTTCGCCGCTCGGTGATCAACTGACCGGCCTTGGAAAAAACTCTCTCAGAAGGGACACTGGTGGCGGGCACAGACATGAATTTCATGGCAACCTCGTACAGATATTTCTGAGAGCCCATGTTGCAAGAATTCCACCACTTGAGTGGATCTGTTTTTCTTGGAACTACAGATTCCCTGTTAAAAAGCTGCAGAGCCATGATAGACTCGGCTGCTGTCGAACCACGTCCTGAGTTGACTACCAGAACTTCGTCATGTGAGCCCCACAAACTTTCATGAGCCTGTCGATGCTGTGTCGCGGGGTTTGTGACGGTACTTGTACCTGTTGCTACGGATTCAGCAGACAGCAAGGCCAAATCCATCTCTCTTGCTATTTTGCCCTCAACCGAGACAAGATCGTCAGGGGAAATATACATTTTCTTGAAACGCGGATCAAGGTATGTGGCAATCGTTACGGGTGTGACCTGACCGAGGCTTATAAACCTAGCTTGCATTTTCTCCATCAAAGCCTTTCGGAGTTCCTCGGCGACATTTGAAAATCCACCACAATCTACCTGAACAAGGTGGCGTCTCAAAATCTTGGATAAAGGCAGGACTTTTGAGATGGAGTGATAGCTTTCAGAAGAGAGCTCGATTGTGACCTCGTCAAAAGGTTTATGTACCGCGATCACGTTTGAAATAACATCCCACTCACTTTCAGTGATTAGGAGATCTACTTTACCGAGAAGCGCCAGCGAACTTGTTACTGGCTCTTTCAGGTCTTGTAGACTACGCAACATTATGAGGAGCGAATTCCATCTAGTGGTCACATCAGGTTTCAGTTTTTTGATGCAAACATTATCAATAGTGATCTGAACCTGGCGCAACTTGTCGGCAGCTACAACACTACGTCTGAAAAAGCTGACTATGTTCGTAGTTTTTTGGACAAGAGGTGACAAGTCAGCAGTATCATCAATACCACCCCTCACAATCAAATTCAGAGTATGTGCGAAGCACGAAACATGTCTCCAGCCTTTACCTACAACAGATGCAGCATCCTTTACAGCCCGTACCACATTTGCTCCATTATCGGTAACTACAGCTACAACCTTTTTCTTAATCCCCCACTCAGTAGCAACATAACTCCCGACCCATCCCCCCCACTACCAGAAAAAAAACCCTGAAAACTTTTGTATACTTCCCAATAACCAATACTACATGTTAACATTGGGTAAAGTTCATAACTTTTAGCCCTCCCCCTGGGGACTTCGGGGAATTAAGTCATCCTAAAAGACATATTTATCGTATTTTCGACCATGCTGAACAAAATGGGTATCTCAAAATTTTGATCGGGTGACTTTGGGAAAAAAATAAGCGTGGGAGGGGGCCTAGTTGCCCTCCATTTTTTTGGGTCACTTAAAAAGGGCACTAGAACTTTTCATTTCCGTTCCAATGAGCCCTCCCACAATATTCTAGGACCACTGGGTCGATACAATCCCCCCTGGGAAAAAAAACAAATAAACACGAATCCGTGATCTTTCTTCTGGCAAAAAATGCAAAATTCCACATTTTTGTAGATAGGAGCTTGAAACCTATACAGTAGGGTTCTCTGATACGCTGAATATGATGGTGTGATTTTCATTAAGGTTCTATAACTTTTAGGGGGTCTTTCCCCCTTTTTTTGAAAATCAGCCAAATTTTCTCAGGCGTGTAACTTTTGATGGGTAGCACTAAACTTGATGAAAGTGATATATTTGAAATCAGCATTGAAATTTGATTCTTTTGATGTATCTATTGGTATTAAAAACCCATTTTCTAGAGTTTCGGTTACCATTGAGTCGGGTCGCTCCTTACTTACAGTTCGTTACCACGAACTGTTTGATTCAACTTGTAAATATGACAAAAAAACTTGTTAGCTGAGACTAATTACACATTTTTGGAGGATATTGCACTTCCAGCATAAAAATGTACTTACCAACACAGACATGTTATGATTTTTTGAAATTGCGGTAAATTCTAAATAAAACTAGATAAAATCGCACATTCCTCTGTTAGTTAACAAAAGTTACAATCATTCCATTAAAAAACATACAAACTGTGGAATGATAAGGAATAACAATGTCATTGTTGTTTATTTCAATGTTTCTGGAGCATTAGCTCCGTCTTATGAGTCATTGGATTTCATAGGTTATTCTTCTTCTTCTGGAAGATTTGGAAAACTTTTTTCTCTGTGGGACCTTTTCTGTTGGTCGTTCACGAGTAGATGGCGAGAAAAGCTGAAAATACTGGAAAATTCCGAAATATCGTTTTCGATATCGATATTTACGTTTCGATATTAGATATCGATATTTAGTCCGATATATCCATATCGATATCGAATATCGCCCAACACTATCTCCGACTACAACACCTACATGGGTGGGGTCGACCTTGTGGACCGCATGGTCAGCTATTACCGATTTGAGACGCGTACTAAAAAATGGACTGTGCGTCTGTTTCATCATTTTGTGGATGCTGCACTAGCCAATGCATTTCATGAGCTGAAGGGCCATGGCCCAGAAGTTTCTGGTGACCTCAAACAGCTCATTGATCTTCGTTTCAACGTGGCCGAGTTTTTGCTCAATTCTGGAAGCTCGGAGTCACGAGGTCAAGAAAATAGCAACGAAGAGCCATTGGGTGAAACTCAACACCGTGTTTTGAGTGTGAAAGAGGCCAATCCCTCCACCATATGCCAGAGCTGCACTGCATCTACCAGAATTTTGTGACTTGGCGAATGCAGCCCGGTGCAGAAGGCCTGGATGCTGCAAAAGGTCAAGATGGATGTGCTCGCAGTGTAAAATCATTCTCTGCTTGAAACGAGACAACAACTGCTTCAAGAAATTTCATGAAGAGTAATGTTTTGTTTTCAACGTTTTGACAAATCTCTTTTAATAGACGAAACTGATTTTTACTATACGCTTAGCTCGATAGGGACCCAATGTCCACACCTGTGGACATCCTCCAGAGGGAGGGAGGGGAGTTCAACTTTTTTTTTAGTTGATCAATGGTCAAAATGATTTTTTTTTAAGTAAACTACAAAGAAATGAACATAATCAGAAAAGTATTTCTATGGTCAGGTCTCAGGAGGTAAATGAGGTATGGTCAGGTCTCTCTACTATTTTTATGTCTCTTAGTATAGTTAACCAACTGTATGATAAATTTGTTGTAATAAGAATATAACTTTCCCGTAAATGGAAACCAATAAACAAAAATAGGCCAGATCTTGGCTCACAATTGCTATGAAAGCAAATCAAGAATTATCCGTTTATTAGCTGCGATAGGATACATACAGGAAAGAGAATACAGGAACAATTTTTCTGTGTAATAAATTTGCACAGAAAACAGTCTTATTCAATTCAAAATAGGGATGTAGTGATTCGAAAGGCGATAAGAGACAAAATATGAATTAATAAGTTGATTGGAATAAAATTAGATTAAAAAACTTTGAAAGTCAAAAATAAACCTTTTACTTCTATAAAACAACAATTTAAAGATCTAGTGGAACTGTTTAGATGTTCAAGTCCATTTTCCAAATGTTTTTAATGAGTAAGAAAAGACGATGCAAAGATACAAAAATACAAAAATATTTTTGTAAAATTAAAAAACTTTTGAGCAGCCAAACCTTCAGAACCAAATGCGATAGCCTACTGAAACACAGAATAGATTAACACATAGGCTCCCAAAGAACTGTTTATTTGGGGAACGGAGAATAAACCTTGAAGGACAAAGGTGAAGATTTTTTCGACAGACAAACATCTAATTTTTCAATATGCTTCGGAATTTTGAGCAGCTTAAAATTTTCAAAGGTACTTGTCTATTATATAAAACGCACTCGAGAAGTGAAGTTTGGTGAATGCTAATGAAATGAAATAAAATATGATGGAAAAAATGCTTTGGTAACAAAATTATGAAAACTACCACAAAAAATTATGGAAGGGGGGCTACCCAGAGAGCGTAGCTTAAATAACCTAACCTAACCAAAATACCAACTAAATATATAATTATAAAAAAGCTATAATGTGCTTTCTCAACGAGCCGAAGGTTATTGTCTGGTACGGACAACGTGAAAAACCGGGTATTCGTAATGCAAGTTCTTGAGTGTGTTTTATATTTTAGACAAATATCTTTTCAAAGTACCTATTTTAAGGAGGTGACGCATAAACCACAACGCAACAAAAAATAGCACAGAAAGCGTTTAGGATTGCAACAGAGCGTTCACTATTCGACAATTTAGAACTCCTGGAATTCCTCAATATGTCCAATTCCCGGGGGCATGGACAAGGCCGTATCCAAGGAGGGGGGTACCTGGTCTAAGCCACCCCCCCTCCCCTGCAAAAAAAATTGCCTGACTCGTAAAAGAAGTAACAAAAAACATACAAATAGAGGTTTTATGCGTTTTGTAAAGTTTCTTTTGTAGCCCCCTCCCGCCCCCCCCCCGAACAGAAATCCTGATTACAGCCTTAGGTATGGGCCCCAATTACGTAAATAGCCCGTTTTGAAACGTAAACTTTGTAAATAAATTTTAGGGCCGCTTTTTCACTCATCTATATGCTAAGATCTTACATTTTTTGTCAGAAAACGCTTAAAAGTGAAATCTTTGAACTAAGATTTTACATCTTCTGTCGTTTTTATGCAAATGTCTTTCATCATTCTGCTCTGATCAGCGGTCTGAGAACAATGATGAGTATATTATCAAAGTTCTCTCATCATTGTTCTATATGGCAGAAAGATGGCGTCTTTCATACTTTTTTCTAACGTCAGTGAGCTGTAAGATCTTAGAACAAAGATTATATGAAAAAACGATAATCTTTGCAGAAATATGAAAGATCTTAGTGCTAAAAAACGGCCCTTTTAGCTTCTTGGATCATCCCAAAGCTAACCATATGTTACCGTTAAGTCCAGAGCCAAAATGGCGACAATGAGAAACCTATAAGTATTAAAAGTTGAAAAAAAATCCTGTTGTACCACTTGTTGGATGTATCAAAGGTCCCTTTCGCTAGCTACCCGTCTTTGACAAATCCTAGCAGGGGGTCAAAAAGAGCAGTGGCTTATCTTAGTTTTTTTTCTGTTTGGAAATTATTCTAGTGAAAATAATTAAGCTGTAAAAGAACAAAGATTTGAGTCAGAAGCTAAAAATAAAATAGAATAAGACACCTGGCGTTGAACTCTATAATAAAACTAAGAAGCCTTTTCACAATAATTGTGATTATCAGACACTACCGCAGAACAATGAAAGAAGTTGATTATCTACTGACGCTGCAGATCGTTTGTTCATCTGACATAAAAGTGCCAACCTGAAATAATAATTGATTCGTCTGTGCAGGTCTGAATCAACTTTCATCAGTCCAGCTTTTGGACAATGAAGAAAAGAGATATCTCGCTTGATGGGGTTCGCCATTTTGGCTTGTTTTATATGAAGAGTTTATCTATAAAGTTTTTTTTTTTCTTATTCGAGAAACCAGAAAAGTTATCACAGAGAAAGGAATAGTGTTAAATTCGCAGAAAGTGACAAGTCTATGGTGTCTTTTTTAAAACCCATCATTCGAAGGGAATGATTGCACAAACTTGGGGAAGTGCTTGTGTAACAACACATTACGAGTTTTAATGCCCATTTTAAGTGACAAACCTGCTCAGAGGGTGCTTTTTTCCACAAATCCTAAAATCTGAAAAAGTATAAATCTGAAATAATAACTAATTCGTCTGAGCAGGTCTATATCAACTATCATTATTGCAGCTTTTGAACAATGAAAAAAGAGATATCTCGCTTGAAGGCGTTCCCCATTTTGGCTTGTTTTTGATGACAATTTAGCTATATATTTTCTTTTATTTGAGAAATCAGAAAAGTCATCCTCATCACAGACAGAGTGGCAAATTTATTATGTCTTTTTTCAGAACTCATCACACAGAAGGGATGATCGCAGAAACTTGAAGGAGTGGTTATTTGACAACACATTCTGAGTTCTTGTGCCCATTTTAAGTGAGAATCTACTCAGAAAGTGCCCTGCACCTTTTCAAACGCCCTTGTGCCATAGGTGCCCCCCTCCCCCACCTCAAGTAGCATCAAATTAAAGTTTCAAATAGTGATTTGTTGGAAAGACCAAAAAGTCCAAAATATACCTCCGAAACCAGCAAGATGCGTGCAGCCCACAGGCAAGGCCCATTAATGATGAAATTCCATTTTTGAAACAAATCCCTCATTTAGATACATTTAAGTTGTAAGGCCGACAGATGTCACCAAGGTTAAATCAGAATTGTGCAAAATTCAATATATGTAGATTAATCTGATTTCAGCGCCAAGAGCAGGAGCCCGTGCCCAAGCTCGAGGCGTGCAATCGGAGGCAAGTTTGTTGTGTTTTTCAATCTTTGTCAATGAACATACCATACCAACATACCAACATACCAACAAAAGTCAGGTCACATTTCAAAGAGAATATCCCTCTCTAAAAAACTGTTTTTCAAAATCTAGGAGGTCAAAACCTAGAAGGACTAAATGATTGTTTAGATTAGAACAGACACATTCGCAGGGAAAAAAACTTAACAATCAAAGGAGGGGGGTACTGACTTGACGACCATCACTACATATATTCCTGAATTAATTCATTCCTTAGTGGAAATCAATCAAGCTAAGTCTTATAAGAGGAAAATTAATGAAAGCTTCTCAAATGAAAACTACCAAATCCCTTAATTGGGACTTAAATCGAAATCCTAACTCCTTATTTGTCAATCCGAGCCAAAGGTACGACTTCAGATTTGGGATACAAACAAAGGTTCCATATAAATTACAAGAACCCTGTCATTAAAAAGGAGACAGAGTATCTACAGCTGAGAAAATGACAAGTTTCACTGATCTACAGTTTGCAAAGCCAAGTTAAAAGCTGTTCTTTATTACCGTAAATCACGAATTTCTATTGTAAATCTTAGCGAAAAATTGAGGGGTTTTTCAATTTCTGTGCCGGGTCTAACAGCCAAAGCCCTTGAGCCATGCTGCCTTTGTATAACATTGGACTCTTGAGCAAAAGAAAGCAATGGGTAAGTAGGCCCATGCATAACTGTGCTTCAAATACTTATGAATAGATTTATTGATTTTGACCTCCCTACTAAGATCGTCTACCATGTTTGGTTAAGATACAGCTTGTTTCATAGATACAGTAAGTTTAATTCGTTTTGGACATGAACTCATGCAGAGGGCTTCAGGCCGAGATTTGTATGGCTTTTTCTGTAGTTTCTTTTTTTACGCAGTTCAATAATTTTTGCATTTATTTCAAAGTTGTACCCCCCCCCACACAAAAAAAATGAAAACCCTCCCCGAAAGAAACTCCTGCTTATATACTCGTTTCCAATCAAGTTTTCTTTAAGAGAGATTTGTGCGGCTTTTCCTGTAGTTTTTTTTTGTTCCATGCAGTTCATTAATTTTTGCATTTCTTTTGTTGTAACTGTAACTTCAGTTGTAAAATTCAGCCCTCCCCCTCCCCCCAAAAAAATTCCTCCCTGAAAGAAACTGCTGCTTATATACTCGTTTCTAATGAAGTTTTCTTAAAGAATAATATGAAATAGAACAGGAAGTTGTTATGTTGGAACCGCTTCCTTCCCAAATAAGCTTTGATGCCTAGAAGAGAGTGTGGCTTTTCCGATTTAAGATGTAAGAACGAAAGCAATAAAATAGAATAAAACCATAGAAATTCTTACCCTCATTAAAGCTTGCCCCTCCTCTGTTGAAGTTAAGGCGATAAGCGCGTGTTGGCAAGCTTTAGAGCATTCACCACTGCCTCTACCAGTCATGACGTCAGCACAGTGCACCAAATAATTTTGCATTGCCATACCACAGCCACTTCTGAAAAGACACTTTGCTCTAACGTCCTGGCACATCTCAGACGAATCACTGACCACTTGGTATGCCACACTATATGCTATTATACATACGAAGGCTACTATCAAAGTAGACATTATGACGCCTGAAAATTTATAGAAATTGTAAATCAAAGCTGCTTTATGTGGCAATAATGTATGTGGCATTATGTATATGTGGCAATAATCCGTATGTGGCAATAATGGTAATATAGGTGCTTCAATAGATCCGCAATATATAAGTTATGAAAGCTTAAATATAATGTAGTGAATTATATTAAAGTAAGTGCTAAGTATATCAAAATATGTGTACCCCATAGTTACGACTTGACATCAACTAGTTGTGCCTGCCAAAACTCCAGGGGTAAGAGTACATCCTCAAAGGACTAGCCGGATCTGGCAGTAGAAAGAAAAAGCACAATTGGTTCTAATCAAGACCATATCCAGCTGGTTTACGGGGTTTGATCCCCCCCACCCCCAAAATGTTTGTCCGACTGGTAAAAACGTAACAAATTTGAATATAAACAAATTTTTTATCCATTTTCTATTATTTTTCTTGTACCTTCCCATCGAAAATAAGTCCTTTTGTAAAACCCCCTCCTCCCGAAAAAAATCCTGAATACGAACTTGGTTCCAATTATGTTAATTTTTCTTCTAGAAACTTCTGAATTTTTTTCAAGGTTATCAAAAAAAGATGAAATAATATAAACAAAACTAACAAACTCGTTACAACAATTTCCTTCAGTTTTCGATTAAAAGCCTCATAAATGGGCACTGACAAGGGCGTCCATAATTTGTTCAGGGAGAAAATTTGTAAAAAATATTTCATGAAGGGCGGAGGGGTTGAAATGCGTAGTTTTCTTACCAGAAAATATCTGTTTCCTTTTTTCCAAATTTGCAGCACTTAATTATTTTTAACAATATTATTCAAAAAAATGTCCCGTTCCCGAAAGGAAATTCATCGCTGTAGAATCGGGACAAACTTATAGCGCAAGCTCTTTGGACCAAATAGACTTCTTTAAGTGAGTTAAACAAATCTATATCCCACCTCGAGCTAATGAGTTCACACCTGTAACTGTATATCGGTTCCTCTTTGCTTGTCTCCAAGGCATATTCTCTTATGCCCATTCATCGAGTTTTTTTTCACAGAATTTCATTCGAATGAAAATGAAGGTCAAGTTAAAAACAAACAATGAGCAAAATCTCTGAATTCTTAGCAACTTTTAGGTGCCAAATATATATGTTTTTAAAGATAAGATTTATTCATTATGAAATACACAGTGTACTATTACACTACAGGGGCGGATCCACGATTTTTTAGGGGGGGGGGGGAAGGTTGATCCGATAAAAAAACTTTAGGGGGGTGCAAAATAGGTTGATCCGATAAACTTGCGTTAGGAGCAAGTTTAATTAACGCAAACTTGAGTTAATTAAGTAAATTACACTACTTTAGACTACGCTAGGGGGGCACCCCCCCCCCCTGGATCCGCCACTGTTACACTATACTATTCCCTCGAAATAGAAGTTGGAGACTTCTTAATTTAAACTCGAACAGATACTTAAATCTACTTGACCTCAACAAAATTACTAATCTTTTATAGAAACCTTATGCCCTTCACGGAAGCACTGTTAAAGGTGCATTATCCAGGTTATTCTAGAAACCATTAGCAATTTAACCACTGGAATTCTAGCCACTTTCTTAAGAAGAATCATGGGCTAAGAAATAAAGATCCACCAGCAATTTATACAAGGGTCTTTGGGTCTGGGCCCCTCAAAATTTCCGAAATTTGGAACTCACTTTCTGTCAGATCATTGGGACCATCAAACGGTTATTGAGGAACTCCAGATAAGTAAAAAAAACTAGCATTGACTGGAGGTCTTTTTGCTCAGAAGTTCTGATGGCTTGGAAAGGAAACCAAGAATCTATAGGAGGGCAGGGTGTTGAAGTTGAAATCGATGAAACTTTAATGACAAGAAGAAAGTACAACAGGGGAAGGATTTCACAGGGGAAGGGTTTGGGTATTTGGTGGAATAGAGAGAGAGAGCAAAAGAAAAATTATTGTAGCCCTGACTGATGGCCAAGAAGGCCTCCAAAGAAACAAGGAAACTAATTCCTATTATAAAAAATATACTAAGCCTGGAAGGCGTATTTACAGTGATAAATGGGGAGCTTATAATACATTGTCTAGCCCTGGATATACTCATTTTCATATCAATCATTCAGCCAATTTGTTGATCCACAGGTCTGTTCCATTCATACTCAAAATATAGAAAGTCTGTGGAGATGCTTCAAAAAGCCCTCTAAAAGACCAGGGATACAAACAGCATAAATGGAGCAGTATGTGTTGCGCTTCTTATTTCTGAAAATTTTTGAGCGAAAAGACCGACTTCATAATTTTTTGATTGAAGCTGCAAAGCTATCGATCCCCCTGGAATCGATAGGGCCCCTAAAGCACCAGACAGTAACATCCCTAGTGCATCAGAAAGTGATGATGAAGAGTTAGATATGAGTGATTAGTTTGTTTACATTAAGTGATATTTATCTGATATTTATAAAACTGTATATGTAGCTGCCATAAAGTGTTTGTTTGGATGAAAGAAGTTTTGCTGTTTTTAAAGAAGCTTAGAAGCAATTTTGAAAATAATTTGCAACGGAAATGAATGTCACATTTGGACTCAGGATGTAATTCTGAAGCTAGTGGTAAGTTTCCCCCCCCCCAAAAAAAAAATGAATAATTCAAACTGTTTAGTATTTCTCAAATCAAATCACCGCTCAACAAGATTTAGTATTTTCCATATCAAATCACTGCTCAACAAGATTTAGTATATTTCAATTCAAATCGCAGCTTTCAGCAAAATTTAGTATTTTTCAAATTGAATCGCCGCCATGACGTTTCTGTGATAAAAACAGGAAAATTGAAGAAACTTAGAAAATTGAAGAAGCTTAGCAGTAATTTTGAAAATAATTTGCGACAGAAATGAGATAAAGAAATGAGAAATAATTTGCGACAGAAACGAGGAAAATTGAAGAAGCTTAGAAGTAATTTTGAAAATAATTTGCGACAGAAATGAGTGTTATATTTGGACTCTAGTGTTATTCTGATGCTAGTGGTCTGTTTTTTTTTATCTAGCTGATTAGTCTGTCAATGTAAATCTTACCCTAAAATTGTGTAGTTTTCGTTCCCATGCATATATTAAATGGTTTATGTAAGCAAAATGTCAGAAGCCTAAGCTGCCAAACATCAGTTGCAAATTATGTATTCCTGTTCTTTTTGATCAGATATTTTGATCAAAGAAGCCAGAGGTGACAAATAATCCAATAACGATGTTTTATACAAACAGCCAAAGTTACATAAAGGGTTACTGCCCTATGCTTCGCAGCTGAAAGTATGCTCTAATTTCATTGGTTTATTTTTGTGACGTACTTCGGTTTATTCTGTGACGTACATCACATTATTCTTTTATTTAAGGAGATAAAAATAGCCCTGCGTTTTCGAAAGCGGGGTTAACCAATGCTCCGGGTTAACTATTCTGAGGGATTATGAAATAGAGATATTATAGCCCTATACTTCGATGTTGAAATTATGCTCTAACTTGACTGCTTTATTTTTGTGACGAATTTTCGTAAACAACCACATTATTTTTTATTTCAAGAGTAAAAAACAACCCTTTCTTTTCAAAAGCAGAGTTGGCTTGTGGGATGGAGTTGAAGCTTTCAGACACTGTTGGGGGAAGGAGGGACGAGGGAACTTTAAATCTTACGTGGAGGAGGGGGGATAATGTTGCTTTCTCCGATCCAACAAAAGGTTTTTGCACCATACGCCCCTACTGGACTTTGAATCTATTCATGGTGACGCATCAAGCTAAATCAAACAGCCCCAAGTTGTCAATGAAGAGTATCTTATGTAGGCCTAATTTGGAAACGGCTTGGGATATCAAGTTGAAACTTTTTTTTTATTTTTGTTAGAAATTTTTTCTCTGCATTTGTTTTGTTTTTTTTTTGTAGCCCAGACTCTTTCCAAGTATCTACCTTCTCATTAAAAAGCCTCTCGGAAAAACCTGACATCAGGGGTTTTTCCACGGTTCTTCAGTGCCCATTGTCATGAAAAATGGAAGGCGACGATAAACAACAATCCAGTCACCTTTCCTCGTTGCTGTATCTCCTCCATACAGAAAACGGCCAAAACGCTTCACAGCAAGATGCTCGATTTGAGGGGATTTTGTCGTGGTAAAGATTGGAAATCCAATCAAATTAAGTCTTTGCTTTAGAGCAAGACTGAATTTAATTGAATTTTTGATAATCTCAGTGGCTTCATAGCAGGGCGCTCACTTTGATGTGATTTTCTGTCGTCGTGCAGATGACCAATAGACTGTTCAAGAGATTGAAACTGATTTTTTAGTTATTCTCTTGGGTGGTGGAATACCGTTCCAATGTAAAAATTGGTTTTCTCGTCCTTCAAGAACAATTAAGCGAAGCATTTGCGTGAACATCAATTTAACTGAATTTGGAGATTCCGATGGAGGATGCTCGACCTGAGGCGATTTTTTTGGGGTTCCCTATATCAGCAGCAACTGATAGTCCAAGAAACTCATTTTTTTGTGATTTACAGGATTACGGTAGTTCAAAAGCGTTTTGATTCAGTGAAGTAGAGACACTCTCTCAGAACATGTCCTTTCCTATCGATTTGTAGAATCTGTTTTATCGTTTTTCATTTACAAAAATAGTAGGGAAAAGGACGTACTGATATCAAACACATTTTTTCTCTTATCTTAGTTATATAAAAAAAATCCCTGTTGTAAAAATTGGCCTTTAGCAACAATCAAGAACACGAGAAAAGTTTTTTAGTTTGTCCGTTCCCCCAAAAATTTAGGTCGTATTACATAATGGATTTAAAGTACCGGAACTCAACTTCAATCAGCCCGTCCACATTTGAATTACTTAATTTAACACTGCGTGCTGACCATCAAAATTTTACTATCATTTCTACAGCATTTCCTTCTAAACATAAAATATATCTTACAAGTAAAACTACTAACTAAGACATATATTCTTATGAACTCATCTTTCAGGACATAAACAGTAAAGCTAGCTATAAACCATCGTAATCTTTATTTATGTCTTCACCATAGGTGTATTGCAAAAGATCAAGCTATCAGAAAAGTTTTCAAATAAAGTTTATGGGTCTTTTTGTTGGATAAAATACAACCCTAAATGTCTTCGCAATCATAGCAAATTTAGGTAAGGTAAGATGGAATTTTGAGATAAGTTAATCAAAGGTATTTACCCGAAGTTTCGACAAGGTTTAAGCCATCAGTTTTAACTTAATGCCAGTGAGCAAATGGCTCGCCTACACTCCCCCCTCCCCCTAGATTTTGAAAAATATCTGGTGTTTGCCGGTTACTGGAAACACATCCTAAAAGTGAAGTTATGTTAATCCTAACGAAAATAACAAAACATGATGATAAAATAATACTTTAGACAATGAAATCGTAGAAACCTAACTTAACTCAACATATCGTAACCTAACCTAGCCCCCACCCCCTAATGTGCAAATATAAAGCCCAAATTAAACAAGTCCAATGCATTATGTCTTAGATTAATGCATTGTATCATCGATCGCTTGTTTTTGTAGCTATGAAACCGGTTTTGTAGGTTAAACCGGTTTCCGGTTTACCCGACTAGTACCAAATATCTTTTCCGCTATTTTCAATGAAAAATACCTTTTTTTTGGTATCTGTTGAAAAGCAATATAAAATAAACTATACATTTTCCCCTCCTCTTACATTTTCGCGAATGGAAGCCCCCTGCTTGACGTCAGCTCAGTAAAACCCAAGCGACTTACATGATATATAGGAAAATCGTATAAGAATCATCAAGGGGAGGGGACCTAGCCAAGGCCGTACCCAAAGGGGGGAGGTTAAGGGTTTTGACCCCCACCCCCTGAAATGTTTTTCAGACTCGTAAAAACGCAACAAAAATGGATATAAACAAATTTTGTATGCATTTTTAGAGGGGCTTTTTGTGTAACTCCCCCCCCCCCCCCCCCCCCAATTTTTTAAAGGTAAAACCCCCTGCGAAAAAAAACCCTGGGTACGGCCTTGGACCTAGCCCAGAAGCCTCTCTCTCCAAATACGTATCTCAGCCACAATGACTTCAACCTAACCAGGATTACAGAAAAATTTGGTAGTAATGGAACTTTAGATAGTTGTTTAGGCAAACTTACCTATAAACCACCTTAATCTTTATTCATGTCTTCACCACAGGTGTGTAGCAAAAGATCAAGTCATCAGAAGAGTTTTAAAAGTGAAGTTTATGGTATTTTTTAAAACAAAGATTCAACCCTAATGGTCTTTGGATTCAAACCTATATAGGCTAATTGAAAATGGTAGACGGTAATAAGCTTACCTAAGCTATGGATGTCAGGTCTTGATTTTTCTTTAAACGATAATTTCGACAGGACCTGTGCCTGTCATCATCAGGTTCAAATTCAAGTCTCTTGCCAGAATATAAAATCACTAAATAAAATAAAACTAAAATCACTGAACAACACTAATAATGAGCCGAACCCGGAATTATTATTGTAATATGGCCCGGATTTTGGTAGAGGCATTGATGGCCGCTATCCTAGCAGATCTCAAAAAGGTTGGGTCTATAGAAGTAGGGTGGAGTTTTTTGCGAGTTTTTAGCCTATGAGTAATGGGTTCCCAAATTTCGCTGATGCGGAACTCTCCATTGTCTTTATTGATGGCTGGTTTGTTTTTAGCAATTTCCAGAGCTTCTCTGATTTTCTGCTTTAAGAATTGTGGAACAATAGCAAAACGTTGGGCCTGGTCAAACTCAATGGAGTGAGAAGGTTTTTCAAAAATATGATGGGCCAGTGCATAAAAACTATCTTCCTCCTTAAGCTTTGTTTTTTTAAGGTAGGCATCAATGGAATCAGCATGTTCTTTTAATCGGTGATATAGAGATCTCATGGTACGACCTATTCGTTGGTTGATAGAGCGTTTGTAGTGTGTTCCTCTGATTTTCAGCTGAAGGCTGAACTTGATCATATAAAAGATTTTCTTATAGGCAATGGCTACCCCCAACAAGTCATTGATAAGGTTATTTCCAGGAGAAAGATTAGCACAGAAACCAAGAGCTCTACCCCTAAGAGTGAAGAAGATAAACCCTTTTTGTCATTACCTTATTTTATGGGCATTACTGACATTTCAATCTCCAAACTCACTAAGCTTGGCTTTATGGTGTTTTTTCCTTCTGGAATGACCATCTCCTTCTTAAACAAAGGCAAAGATAAGATCACTTCAGATCCACTAGGAGTATATGAGATTCCTTGCAGTTGTGGTGATACCTATATAGGTCGTACCATGAGATCTCTACATCACCGATTAAAAGAACATGCTAATAATCCCACTATATTTCCACCCCCTCGCTCCTAGATTTTAAAAACACTTTTTTCGCTATTTTCAGCAAAACATACCTCTTTTAGTACCCTCAGTCCCTCATTGAAAAATTATATAAAAAACAAGAACATTTTAGATTTTTCTAAATTTTTCAAATATATCCCCCCAAAATTTTCATGAATTGAAAACGCTGCTTGATGTCAGACAATAAAATCCCAGCGACTTTATGATAAATAGGAAAATCGTAAGAATAATCAAGGGAAAAAGCCCGAGCCCAGAGACCTCTCCCTCTAACTATGAGTAATGCTCTAGTGGCATATATAGTTCTTATGGTAGGGATGCACGTATAAACTTCGGAGAGGACTCATTTGATTGGAAATTGAAAGTTCTTGCTCACTTTTTGAGAGTCAAAGAGATCAGAGGGCAACTAGCCTCCCCTCCTCCACGCCCTAAATGCATCAGATAAAGATTCACTTATGATAAATAGGAAAATCGTAAGAATAATCAAGGGAAGAAGCCCGAGCCCAGAGGTATCTCCCTCTAAATACTACATATCTTAGCCACCATAATATTAACCAAACCAGGATTACAGAAAGTTTGGTAATAATGGAAATTTAGATAATTGTTTAAGTACAAAGGTATTTATATACCTTTATATATAAATACCTTTATATATTTATATACCTATATTATATATATACCACTGTAACTTTTATTTAAGTCTTCACCCTTCACCACATGTGTGTTACAAACGATCGAGAGATCAGAAGAGTTTTAAAAGCTAAGTTTATTAAATTTTTTGTTGGACAAAGATACAACTCTTGAAGTCAAATCAAATCTATGTAAGACAAAATTGAGGTTTTGAAAAACGCTAATCAAAGGTTCATTTAGCTAAAGGTAAAGTTAAAATCATTTGAAATTTATCTTAAGATGACCCGGGTTACTCATATATTGAGGCAACTGGCATATTGTTGAAGTGCATGAATATTTTTTCAAAAATTACGTGACTTTCTTAATTGGATGATTGACAATGAGCTCGTCTGACCACGAGGTCAAAGTTAAATTTCCACCGATTGTGTTACTGACCGCACATCATATACTTACGATGACCTTTTGAGTTTTATAAAAAGATACTCGAGATATATACTCATAATTTTTCGTACTGGTGCGTTATATGGTCGCTTTTATATACTAATAAAAGACGAAACCCGCAAGACTGGTTATTTTCAAGAGACCGCTATTCAGAAATGAATCAAAAGTAGTTTTCATTGCGTTTATGATATTTAAACTATTGTTTTTTGGGGTTTAGGGGGGGATGGAAGGTACCTAGGCTAGGCTACATGTTTAATATGTGCTCTCCTTTACCCCCCGCCCCCTAAAGTGCAAATATATAGCCCAAATTTGTTTCTCAACTATTATATATTCATCCTATTTTATTTCATTAGCATTAACCAAACTTGACTTTATAGAAGTGACCATATAACGCACCAGTACCTAATTTTTAATAAGCAGATAGCTTGTCTATTTAAATTCTCTACGGTATAAATATTAGGGGAGGAGGCGACCAGAATTTTGGATTTTTTCAGTTACATAGTCAGGAAGAGGTTATTGAGAGTTTAGAGCTTACCTCCCTTTAATAAATACGTAAAAACAGGTAACTTTTGATGAAGCCCTTTTTTAACAGTTTGACTAAACATAATGAGTTGGGCTTTTCCTGGAGCTGAATACCAGCTACGCCACTAATTCTGACCTGAATTAAATAGAGAGTAAAATAGTCATAGTTGCTGGGCGCTAACATCAACTGCCATTTCAAGTTGGTGTGAAACTTTGAGTTTGATTCCATCTTGTTGAGGAGACTTTCGAGAATATTTGTTCTGCAAATATATAAAGTCCCCCCTCCTGGGAGTACATATCATGAGGGAGGGGGCAGTAATGTGTCCAGCAAATTACTTAGCACCTAATAATACGAATTGGATATGTCAAAACTTAAAGTCTCCAATTTTCTAAAACGTATTTATTTTCCAGAACAGAAACTTAAGGGGTTAAAAAGGGAAAGAAAAAATATTACCACACTAATACACACATTTTTTACCTCTACGTTTAGGGAACCAAGGGAGCCTAAAAAGCATTATTTTGCACACTCGTCTGGAACAATATTAACAAGCTATGTTAACCAAGCCTGCCACATGTAGTATGGAGCTCAAAAACATATAAACCAGACCAGCGTATATTTTGCCACTGCAAAGAAATTTGATGTAGCATCTAGGACTAGACCCCGGCGCCGCGCCGATGAGGGAAGACCGGCGGCGGCAGGGCAAAAACAGCACGCCGCGCCGCCGGTAAGACACCGGCGGCGAGCCGCCGGCGCGATCAATGTTGACCGCAAACATTAATGTTTCCATCAGCTTTTCTCAAATCACAGCTTCAATTTACAACAGATTCGAGCCTATTCATGAGTTCAAAAATTCACAAGTCGCTGGCTGGAAACTGGTCTTCTTCGTTATTCATCAAGAGAAGTAGAAATCTGGTAGAAACGAAATGGCTGTGGCGTTTCAGAACCCTTGCATAATACGAGTAGTTGAAGTATCTATTAGCTATGCATTCTTAACATAAATAATTATCAAAATTAGTAGTTTTTTTCATCGAGCATTACTGCATATAAAACTTCAAATACCGTATCACAAAATTCGTCAGTTATCTGGGTAAAAACTTTGAATATAACTTTGAACTTAGAAGCTTAATTTTTTCATAATGCCCTTTGCCTATATCTGTTTTGTCACATTTAAAACAGTTGAAATGAGCGACTTTGATATTGATTGTTTTTTTTTGCTCTTTTGGATTCCTAAGAAGCCTTCTTGTATTAAAAACTGGTTTTTAATTACAATTAAAAAAAATACATTTTAAAGTTTTTTTTGGCTTCTTTATAGAATATATGTCATGTAGGCTAAGGCTGAGCTGCTGTTTTTTTTTATCGCTTTTGGCTGCTCTTTTGGATATTATTCATTTTTTCTTTTGGGGATTCATTCCAAATTATAAACTGATAAATACCTAATATCAGTCAAATTATAAACTGTATCTAAAAGGAGTAATTTATCAAATTGAAAAAATACATGATGAACACTTCACATGAGAACACTTCAATTACAATGACACAAAAAACACTTAATAGTTTATTGGCTATGAAGAAAAATGAAGTACCAGCTATTTTCTTAGGTAAAAAATGAAAAGCTCATCCGTTTTAAGTGTAATTAAATGAAATAATATGCAGACTGAAGTAGCTCCAGGAAGATGTTGAAATGTTCATCCTAGTTCGTCACTTTTAATCCAAGCAAAATGTAAGGACACTTAGTATCAGTTATTGAGTTTAAGCTTTGATTTCCAAATGCTCACGAAAATTACCCAATTTAAGGAAGTCGTTACAACAAGTCACCTGTGGTCAAAATACTCAAAGACTCCTCTTTGATCCCCCCCCCCAGGCTCAAAGCTTCTGCTCTGGTCATATCCATGGAAATCTCCGAAAAGTTTTCTTTTTAAAATAGCTTTCAAGCGTAGTTAGGAGTATTTAGCCTTTTTTGCTTTTCTTCAAAGCTTTGAAAAAAGTGTTATAATATTCCAAATGTTACATTTGTCCATATTTTTGGTAATCATTTGTGGGGTGATCGAATTTTCTAAACCACTGTAGATACGTAAGAACGTTGCAACATTTAGTACCCTGAGGTCATAAAACTGTCAAAGACTCCTACTTGAACCTCCCAAATTGAAAGCTTTTATTATGACCTGGCCTTTTAGTGTAACTTTGGCACTGGACCAAGGGCGCCATTGTTACTCGAGCGCAGCGTTAGGTGGGGATGTCGATATCGCTTTCGTTACACCAATTCGTTTTAGTGTGAATTTGCCTGGTATATATGCCACTATTAAGGAAAGATTTTACTGATAAAATATGTCCTGAAGCTGCAAATGATATTTCAGAGGTGAAACGTTCTTCATCAGAATGGAAAATTGTCCTAAAAAGTAAACCCGCTGCCTCCTCAATTGCTGACCAGATGAAAAAGTTCCAACCTGGCCTTTTAGCCTCTGTTAAATCTGCCGCCTTCATCGGTGTAATAAAAGGCGTTCCGACAGAAATGAATGAAAAAGATCTAGAGAAAATTATTCCAAAGTGTGTCAAAGCTTTGCAGTGTGGCAAGTCACGCGTCTACAAGATTTATTTTGAACAACGGAGTGATCTCGATTCTTTTCTGAAAAATTCTGTGAAGGTGGGTTATGAAAAGTTAACTGTCCAGAATTTCATATTCATACCTAGACGGTGTTTCAGATGCCATCAGCAAGGACATTTTGCTGCTGATTGTAAGAACGCAGAACTGTGCTCTCGCTGTGGTTCCTCGGAGCACTCTTCCACCAGGGATAATCCATGTGTTCGGAACATGTTTTGCATTACATGTAAAGAGTTTAATCACACCTGTTACAGTATCAAATGCCCTGGCAACGCTCAAACCGATAAACGGGCAGCTAAGTAGATAAATGGATATTCGTTTTCTCTCTTGGAACATTAATGGTGGTCTTATAAAAAAAAACCTATTCTTGAAAATATACTTCATAATCATGATATTCTTTGTTTGCAGGAACATTTCCTGACCAACCACAGCCTTAGTTTACTTGACATTAGTGCCACTTTCAAAACTTTCTCGGTTCCAGCTAAACGTAGTGCTTCTAAAGGCAGAGCTTCCGGTGGTATTGCTACTTATGTAGCATCGAATCTTAATTCTAGTGTTTTCTTTTCTTGTGATAGTTTTTTAGCTGTTCGAGTAGTTGAGTGCGTAATAATAAATGTGTATTTACCCACTGATTACAAAGATGAAGATTCGGAGAGAGATTTCGCTTTAGCAGTTAGTAAACTTAGCTCTTGTCTTCGTGATGTCCTTAAACTGAAAATCCCGTGTTTGATCGTAGTTGATTTTAATTGAGATTTAAATTGCGGGTTGTCTTCAGCTTCTATCCGTGCTTCTTTACTATTAGGAATATTTGGTGATGATTTTAAAGTTCAACAGAAATCTGCTCAGTTTACTTACATTCATTCTTCCTCTTGCAAATCTAACCTCGACCATGTTGTGTCATATAACCTTGATATACCTTGTGTTGAGGTAGTTTCCAAATTTCAAGTTTCAGACCATCTTCCTATTGCTTCTAGTTTCAAACGAGAAGCTTCTCAGATTCCAGTGTTACAGGCTTATACTGTTCGCCGGCACAATTTGGTATACTTCTCGCGATTGGAATAAAATTGACACATCTCAGTACATTGAAATTTCAGATAGTATCCTAAACAAGATCCGGGTTCCATTTCATCTTCTGCAAAAGTCTTCTAATAAAGACATTAATGAGGGTAGATTAACTCTTGATATATACTCCGCAAAAATCTGTCATGCACTTTTGTGTGCTGAAAAAAGGGCAGTTCCTCTTAAAAAAATACGTGTTGGTACCCAAGTTCCCGGGTGGTCAGGAAATCTAGTGATGTCTGAAGCTTGTGACCGTGCTAAATTTTGGTACAAATTATGGAGAGATTGCCTATGTCCCCGTCAAGGAATAGTCAATGAACTGAGAAAAGTGTCAAAAAAACATTTTGCTAAGGAACTTGCCCTTCATCGATCTAAAATGCAGACACTTTATTCCGAGAAGGTCAGGAATTCACCTGATCTTCTGTGGAAGCTATTACTTTGTACTATCTATTCCAATTTGCCAGACCCGAATGACATTCCATTGTCCGAGTGGATATCCCATTTTTCAAATGAATTTTCTGAGCCTGATCCTGTTTTAGAGTCACAATTTTGTGAGGAGCTCTCCAAATTCATTGATGAATCTCCTGACATTGATTTTGTTGTTACTTGTGACGCTGTTATAAAAGCCATTTCCCAACTTAAAAAGAAAGCGTCTTGTGGGATAGATAAGGTGAGCACTCTACACATCATTAATGGAAGTTATCTATTGGTGCGTCACCTCAGCCTTTTCATGCAAATGATATTTGTTACAGGTATTGTTCCATCCTCGTTCTACATTGGTGATCTGTCTCCGATTCCCAAAAAAGGGAAATCTGAGCTGCAATGTTCCTCTTTCCGTCCCATCACCGTATCTACTACGACATGCAAACTTTTCGAGCTTCTTTTTCTTGATGAGTTAAGACAGAAATGTTACGTTCCCCCATATCAGTTCGGTTTTCAGGCTAATCTTGGCTGTTCTCATGCTCTTACAGCAGTTTTTACTGCCCTCGCCGACGCTGAATCTTCGGGAGAAAGTATGATCCTCGCCGGACATGACGTTAGACGTGCGTTCGATTCCTTAATTCATTCGCCCATGCTTCTTCATATGGCAAGGCGAGGCGTAAACCCATCAGTTGTCCGTGTTCTCAGGGATTTATATAGGAATCTAAAAGTGCGTTTTAAACTTCCATCCCGTTTTTCCCTGCAGTCGGCTCTTCATCCTTCCCTATATAATTGCATTAATTCTCGTGTGAGGCCAAACTCTTCGATTCCCTCGAATATGCTTGTGAATCTTCAGTACCCCATCCTCGTTAAGAAAGGGACTAGACAGGGAGCTATCACTTCCCCAACCCTGTTCAATAATAGTGTCCTGGAAGCGGAGGCAAAGTGTCTTCCTTCATGCATTCTTGGGAGAATCGATATGTCTCTTATTTGTTATGCTGATGACATCCTGAATCTCAGCCGTACGATCCAGCGCATTGAGCAGAATTTCAAAATCCTCAAAGATGAATATTCAAAAATTGGTCTGTCTTTTAATCCTGAGAAATCCGAAGTAATCCTTTTCAATTGGCGAAATCCCTCTACTTCTCTTATAAATATGGACGGTTCTCTTGTTAAACCCTCAGACCATATTACATACCTGGGCCTCCCAATTGGCACATCTATAGGCCACACACGTCGTTTGCTGATTTCTCACGTTAAGCGTAAAATTAGCATTTCTTACGCTGTAATCATAAAAAGCAAACTACGTTTCAACCGTTATATTCTAGCATCCATTTACAACGCCACAGCCCTTCCTCATCTGCTTTACATTGCTCCTTTCTGGAGATTCTTTACAGTTACAGATAAAAAGCACCTACGATCAATCTTCTTCAGATTTGCTAAATATCTTCTACATTTGCCCCCTTGGACAAGAAACCGTAAAATTATTCATTTGTATAAGCTATTTGACCCTAATAATAGCATTAATAAATCTCTATCCCGTTTTCAAAGTAAGTTTCATCATCCATGGTCAACAATTTGTTCACA
>JAQQPU010002062.1:48551-72408 GCA_029168905.1 Artemia sp. Kazakhstan ARC1039 | reverse complement strand
TTTATTTCATTAGCATTAACGAAACTTCACTTCTCGCGTGTTTTCTGGATTTTAAATAACCGGGGGGGGGGGGGGCAGATTTGAAAAAAAATACCTATTTTGGGGTATTTTCATTGACAAATGCCTTTTTTGGTATTTCATTGAACAAATTGAAAAAATTCAAATTTGCCCTCTACCTTGGTTCTGAAAAATATATTTTGTCCCCCTAATTTTTGTGAATTGACACCACTGTCAAAGATAGACAAAAACACCGTCTAGAATTTTACTTATTTTTTTTGCACGGAGGGGGGGGGGGGCTTAACCCTCACTTCGGCAATGATTGCGCTGCTGATGAAAATGAATTAGGCATAATCCTTGGGAAAAGACTTTAGTGGGTCCAATTCCATTTCACTGGGCAACTGAGTTGAGGATACATTTGGGTCGCTTTTTAGTGAGGATTATAAAAAAAAGAAAATGAGTACTTATCTCTTATACCCACCACACTCAAGAAATGAAGTTAGGTTAATTCGAATGAAATATACGTAAATATAATGAAGATAAAATACTTTAGTAACTAAATTATGGTAACTACAATTATGGAATTCGGGCCCCCAGAACGCATTATATTAAATGGTTTCTAACCTAACTAAAATACCAACTAAAATATATCTGCAATGTAGTGTATATCCACTCTCTCACGATAAGCTGAAAGAAACCGGTTCTGTCAGACCAAGAACTTGAGTGTGGGGGGCATAAGAGATAAGTACCAAATAATGCATCAGCTATTGTATTTGGAAATTAATTATATTTTTATTCTTGACGTTAGCCTAGTACTTACCCGCTTTCTCTTTGCCTTTTGCTGATTTTTAAACCACTTCCTTTGTCTAATTGATCTCCAATTTTACAAATTAGCCCTAGACAAAATCTGGCTAAGGTACATTATTACGAATAAATCTTAATAAATAGCAGTAGAATTTGACAATGTGTATAAAATAAAAGTTCAAAATAGGGATAAAATTTAAAGACAGTGTATAATAAATTTCACAAAAAATACCAGATATTTCGGTCACATATGCAGTGACCGTCATCAGTAGTAAAACTCTGACGGTCAATGTATATGTGACCGAAATATCTGGTATTTTTTGTGAAATATATTATACACTGTCTATTAAAAAGGATTTTATCCCTATTTTGAACTTTTATTTTATCGTCATGGAAAGGCAGTGTGGTCTCCGAAATTATCTACGACAATGTGTATACACATAGCATCTTTTGAGTTAGTTCAAAATTTATCCTCAGTATTGTAAATGCAGTAGTCTGGTAGTAGTAGTAGCAGCGGTAGCTGTAGAAACAGTGGTAGCATGCAAATATTCCCTTTTTGATCGTCTCCCTTATCATTTTCTTAAAGTTCCAAATTAATATACGCAGTCATTCATGTGTCACGCCCTTTTGACAATCCATACACACATAACATGTTTTGATTTAGTTCAACACTCCCCTCAACATTCTCTGAAAGGCTCATCTGAATTCGCATCTTCTTTTTGGTAAATAGAGATCAAACATACTATATATAAGCAATGGACGAATTGCACACAAAGTAATCTGTATGTAGTATTTACTAATAATTTCAAAATCATGAATTTCCTAAACTCTGGTAAAGATACAACCCCAGTTACTCGCCAAAGAGGGGTTTATCAAATACCATGTGGCTGTGGCAAATACTATATAGGTAGAACCCACTAGAATTTAGAGAAACGCCTACAACAGCATAAATATTATATCATCAAAGCTTTAAATTCTAATAGTGCTAATGATTCTTTTGATTCTGCTTTAAGCAGCCATGTTTTTGAAAACCCCAGCCACAAAATCCTTTTTTTTTAGAAAAAAAAAGATGAAATTCTCCATCTTTACGAAGTACCCTGGTCTAAAACCAAAAGAAAATAGGGGGGTAGCTGCCCTCCTATCACTTTCATTCTTAAACAGGGCACCAGAACTTCTGATTTCCAATTCAATGAGCCCCCTGCGAAGTTTATGCGACCAGCCTTTCCATAAAAACCTTACATACCCCAGGGCATAACTTACAACTCTTTCCCTGAGGGCTGTTTGGGGTGTCATCTTCAAAACATAATTACTGGACCTTTCAACTACGCTTAACAAATGGCTATCTCAAAATGATGGGCATGGAGGGGAGGGGGCTGGTTTCCCTCCTATCACTTTCGACTATTAAAAGGGCACTAGAAATTCGAATGAGCCCCTTTCGAAGTTTCTACGACAATTCCTTCTGTACGGAGTGCCCTGGTCTAAAAAAAATATTGTGCCCACATCGCTTATTACATAGGCAGCGCTATTGCGCTGCCTATGATACCAGATAAATACATCAAAGTGATTAGTGCTATTCACAGGAACAACAATGCTGTGATTAAGGTAGGAAATGAGGCTACTAGTTGATGCGCTATTAAATCAGGAGTTCAGCAGGGTTGCATTCTATCTCCATGAGAGTTTGCAAGTTCAGGATGCAAGAATAAATTTTAATATTAATGTTAAGAAGACTAACTCGATTAGAATAGGAATAAATGAAGGTAGAAGGGATGTTGGATAAACAGAAGGTTGATGAAGTAGATAGCTTCACTTACCTGTGAGGTTTTCTAATCTTATTAATTATGTGTAAAATTATATAAGATTATATAAGATGTGTATAATTATAATAAGATTATATAATATCTTATTATTATTATTAATCTTATAATTGTGAAGTTACCTGTGAAGTCAAGATGGTGGATGTAGTGAAGATGTTAAAAGTAGAATAGTCGAGGCCCAGGATGCTTTTTCAGTGTTGAAAAAAAAAAAATATATATATATGGAAGGTTAGGAAGATAAGTCTGCGAACCAAGATTGGAATTTCGGAAGCTATAGTAGTTAGGGTGGTCAAATTTGATTCCGAAATGTGGGCAATTCGGAAGACAGAGGAAGGTTTGATAGATGTTTTCCAAAGGGATTGTCTTCGGATTGTTTGGAGTACCCGTTTGACTGAGCGTATTTCAAACAGTAAACTGTACGGAAATAGAGATTCTATCCCTTTTTCTAGGGCTATAATGAGGGAAAAACTGAGATGGCTAGGACACGTCTTCCTTACGAGGGATAACAGATTGTCAAAGATAATTCTTTTCGGCCAACCATCTAGGGCCATCGAAAAGTAGGTCGCTTCTGAATGGGGTGGGAAGATGTCATAAGAAAGGATCTAAAGGAAAAAGGGGAACTTCTTGGGAGGGTGTAAAGAGGGAAGCTTTTTGAATAGATTGGGATGGAGGATAATCCTGCGCAGCTATGCTGGCCTCAAGTGACTTGGTGCTGCAGGGAATTGTTAGTAATAGCAGTAGTAGATATGTAGTTTTGGAATTGTAACTGATTCCCAAAAGCCACACCACTGTCTCTGAATAAATCATTTGCTAAAATTCTACACTCTTCTAAATTACAAGCAGTCATACTGTTACAATTAACACTCATAGCGCAAAACAGTAAATTTGAAAGCATTTATAAGCATAAAGTTATTGAAACATCAACTGGATAAAATGCTCAGTTTATATTGCACTAAAATAAGATCCTGTTTTCAGCAAAACAATATTTTTTTTAACATCATCAGCGAACATTTTCAAATTACCGTTACTAATTGACAAAGATAAATCGTTGATAAATATACAAAATAAAACGGGACGTAAATAACCTCCTTGTGGAACGCCTCTAATAATAGAAAGATACGATGATGTGGTACTTCTCAGCATTACTTATCGCATGAATAGTGAAAAATCAATGATATTAATTGGTCTCCAATTCGGTATGACTGGCACTCTTGAATGAGTATTGGTATAGGGGGCTCTCGATCGCCTTAGAGAAGTTAACATACAGACACACACAAAAAAATCAATCCCTTATCAATCATTTGATTAAAATCGATCATGACTTCCTAAAGTTAAGTATTACAAGACCCGTGTCTTAACCGTGGTGGAAGGGGTCTCACAGATATTCATCTGTAAAGTGATCATACAACCTTTTCGCAAAGATTTTTCCCTTGTAGGTTACTCGGAACTGTCGGGATGATCAAAACTGGTCAAAAGTTAAAAACTGATTTTGATCTAAACTGTTTTATTGGTTTGCTCATTGTTTCCTGTTTTCTGGAACACGCCTTTCTGGATGTTGGTGACAAGAATGCAGACGTTCCCTCATCGAGGTCTGATCAATCACGGCTCGCAGAAAATTTCACTTTCTGCTAAACTCGGTTCAAACCTTACAAGCCGTAGTGGTAGCTACCTTTATAACAGAAACTCAAATCTTCCGCCTCACTTTCCACAGAGTTAAGATCGGATCTGAACCCTGATAAAGGACAGGTTTCTACCTCTAACAGAAATATAACCCTTCTATCCCAGAGGCTCGATTGAGCACGGACGTTCCAAACTCAGTTTCCACCAACTGTTGTTGAAATCCGAATTCCTTTTCCAGTTGATGTCTCGATTAAGTTTAAGCCGAATCCCAGATTCTTAGAAGAAGTAGGATTGATTGCTGACTTCCCACTAAGTGTCGTTGGTATCCGATGTCCCCTTCTTGTATCGATTCTCCTAGCTCTCACAAAAAATGGGTCTGGCTGAGACTCCCAAAGAGCATTGATAGGATACAGGTCCTTATTCTCTACCTTGCTCCGTCAGTTTTAGTTGAGTCTCGACAACGGGGTAATACCATTTCGACTAACTGTCACAAGCACTAAACGTCATCATAGGCAACGCAATAGCGCTTCCTAAGTAAAGAACGGTGTTGGCACAATGTATTATTTATTTTTTTCTTTGTGTTAGGCCAGGGCACTTCGTATCGAAGGAGTTGTCATAGAAACTTCGAAAAGAGCTCATTCGATTGGAAATTTGAGTGGCTAGTGTCCTTTTTAATAGTCAAAAGTGATTGGAGGGCAACTACCCCCCCCCCCACGCCCATCATTCCCCAAACACATCCAATCAAAATTTTGAGATAGCCATTTTGTTCAGCGTAGTTGATTTCCGGATAGAAAATTTTTTGAGGAGGTCACTCCCCCATAACCCTCAGGGCAAGGATTTTAAGTTATGCCCTGGGGGGCATATAAGAACGATTTTGGCACAATGTATTATTTTTTTTTTCCTTTAGACAAGGGCACTTCGTATCGAAGAAGTTTTCGTAGAAACTTCGAAAAGGGCTCATTCAATTGGAAATCGGTGTGACTTGTGCCCTTTTTAATAGTCGAAAGTGATTGGAAAGCAACTAACATCCCTTCCACGCCCACCATATCCCGAAACACATCCAATCAAAATTTTGAGATAGCCATTTCGTTCAGCGTAGTTGATTTCCAGATAGAAAATATGTTTTTGGGAAGGACACTCCCCCACAGCCCTCAGGGCAAGGGTTGTAAGTTATGCCCTGGGGCATATAATGTTTTGTAGAAGGTGTTGTCATAGAAACTTCAAAAAAAGGCTCATTCGATTGGAAATTCAAAGGGCTAGTGCCCTTTTTAATAGTCGAAAGTGATTGAAGGGCAACTAGCCCCCCTCTCATGCCCTTTTCCCCAAACACATCCAATCAAAATTTTGAGATAGCTATTTTGTTCAGTGTAGTTGATTTCTGGATAGAAAATATGTTTTCGAGGAGGTCCTTCCACGCCCATCATTTCCCGAAACACATCCAATCAAAATTTTGAGGTAGCCATTGTGTTCAATGTAGTTGATTTCCACATAGAAAATGTTTTGAGGAGGTCACTCCCCCACAACCCTCAGGACAAGGATTTTAAGTAATGCCCTGGGGGCATATAAGGTTTTTATGGAACGCGTTGTCGTAGAAAGTTCAAAAAGGGCTCATTCGATTGGAAATTGAAATGGCTAGTGCCCTTTTTAATAGTTGAACGTGATTAGAAGGCAACTAACACCCCTTCCACGCCCACCATTTCCCCAAACACATCCAATCAAAATTTTAAGATAGCCATTTTGTTCAACGTAGTTGAAAGTTTCGGAAATTAGGTCTTTGAGGATGACAACCCCCACAGCCCGCAGGGCAAGGGTTGTAAGTTATGCCATGGGGGCATATAAGGTTTTTATAGAACGCGTTGTCGTAGAAAGTTCAAAAAGGGCTCATTCGATTGGAAATTGAAATGGCTAGTGCCCTTTTTAATAGTTGAACGTGATTAGAAGGCAGCTAACACCCCTTCCACGCCCACCATTTCCCCAAACTCATCCAATCAAAATTTTGAGATAATCTTTTTGTTCCACGCAGTTTAAAGTTCGGGAAATTATGCCGTTGAGCAGGACACTCCCCCCACAGTCTTCAGGGCAAGGGTTATAAGTTATGCCCTGGGGGCATATAATTTTTATTGAAATCTTTGTTCTAGAAACTTGAAAAAGGGCTCATTCGATTGGAAATTCAAAGGTCTAGTGCCCTTTTTAATTTTCGAAAGTGATTTGAGGGCAACTAACCCCCTCTCACGCCCACCTTTTTCCCCAAACACATCCAATCAATATTTCTAGATTGCCATTTTGTTCAGCGTCGTTGATTTCCAGATAGAAATTTTGTTTTGAGAAGGACACTCCCCCACAGCCCTCAGGGCAAAGGTTGTAAGTTATGCCCTGGGGGCATATAAGGTTTTTTATAGAAAGCGTTGTCGTAGAAACTTCAAAAAAGGCTCATTCGACTGGAAATTCAAAGGACTAGTCCCCTTTTTAATTGTCGAAAGCGATTGGATGGCAACTAACCCCCCTCTCACGCCCACCTTTTCCCCAAACACATCCAATGGAAATTTTAAGATAGTCATTTTGTTCAACGTAGTTGAAAGTTCTGCAATTAGGTCTTTGAGGATGACAACTCCCCCACAACCCTCAAAGCAAGGGTTGTAAGTTATGCCCTTGGGGCATATAAGGTTTCTATAGAACGCGTTGTCGTAGAAACTTCAAAGAGGGCTCATTCGATTGGAAATTGAAATGGTTATTGCCCTTTTTATTAGTCGAAAGTGATTGGAAGGCAACTAACACCCCTTCCACGCCCAACATTTCCCCAAAAACATCCAATTGAAATTTTGAGATAGCCATTTTTTCCACGCAGTTTAAAGTTCAGCAAACTATACCTTTGATTAGAACACTCCCCCCCCACAGTCTTCAGGGCAAGGGTTATAAGTTATGCCCTGGGGGCATATAAGTTTTTATTGGAATCTTTGCCGTAGAACTTGAAGAAGGGCTCATTCGATTGGAAATCGAAAGGGCTAGTGCCCTTTTTAATAGTCTCGAAAGTGATTTGAAGGCAACTAACCCACCTCTCGCCCACCTTTTCCCCAAACACATCCAATCAAAATTTTTAAATAGCCATTTTATTCAACGTAGTTGAAAGTTTTGGAAATTAGGTTTTTAAGGATGACAACTTCTTCGCCCCCACAGCCCTTAGGGCAAGGGTCGTAAGTTATGCCCTGAGGCATATAAGGTTTTTATAGAAAGCGATGTTGTAGAAACTTCAAAAAGGGCTCATTCAATTGGAAATTGAAAGGGCTAGTGCCCTTTCGATAGCCTAAAGTGATTGAAGGACAACTAACTCCCCTCTCACACCCACGATTTCCCCAAACACATTCAATCAAAATTTTAAGATATCTACTTTGTTCAACGTAGTCGAAAGTTCTGGAAATTAGACTTTTAGGATGATAACCCCATCAGAGCCCTCAGTGCAAGGGTTGTAAGTTATGCCCTGGGGCATATAAGGTTTATAAATAAAGTTGTTGTAGAAATTTCAAAAAGGGCCCATTTGATTGGAAATTGAAATTGCTCTATTTAATAGTCTAAAGTGAGTGGAGAGTAATTAGCCCCCCTCTCACGCCCACCATTTCCCCAAACACATTCAATCAAAGTTTAGAGATGGCTATTTTGTTAGACGTAGTTGAAAGTTCTGGAAATTATGTATTTAAGGATGGCAAACCCCCCAGAGCCCCCAGGGCAAAGGTTCTAAGTTATGCCCTGGGGGCATGTAAGGTTTTTATAGAGCTGTCGTAAAAACTTCAAAAGGGGCTCATTAAATTGGAAATTGAGAGGGCTAGTGCCCTCTTTAATAGTTGAAAGTGATTGGAGGGTAACTAATCCCCCTCTGACACCCACAATTCCCCCAATCACATCCGATCGAAATTTTCAGATAGCCATTTTCTTCAACGTTGCAGAAAGTTCTGGAAATTAGGTCTTTGAGGATGACACCCCCCCCACCCTCAGGGCAAGGGTTGTAAGTTATGCCCTGGGGGCATATAAGGTTTTTATTGAAAGCGTTGTCGTAGAAACCTCAAAAGGGCTCATTTGATTGGAAATTGAAACTGCTAGTGCCTTTTTAATAGTTGAAAGTGATCGGAGAGCGACTAACACCCCTCTCACGCCCAACATTTTCCCAGACACATCCAATCAAAATTTCGAGATAGCCATTTTTTTAACGTAGTTGAAGGTTCTGGAAATTAGGTCTAGAGGATGATAACCACCCTCACAGCCCTTAGGATAAGGGTTGTAATTTATGCCTTGGGGGCATATAAGGTATATATAATCGAAAGGCCTTGTGCCCTTTTTAATATTCGAAAGTTACTGGAAGGCTTGACAGTTTTATAGTAAAGATCGATGTGGGTATAATGTATTATTTTGTTGTTGTTGTTGTTCTTTAAACCAGGGCACTTCGTATCGAAGGAGTTGTCGTTGCCCTGGGCAACTCCTTTGACAAGAACTTAGGGCCCTGTCCTGTATCCCTCGAATAAAATTGAATCTAGTAACGATCTCCAATAGGCATAAGCAAGATATTGGCCCATACTTTCCACTAAGTTTGGTCAAGATCAGACACTTCGTTCTGGTACACATCCTGATGTCAAGAATTAGGACCTCCCACTTCCTAGTATTACCAGAAAGGTAGTATTCGTGTAGTATCCCGTTTACATGACTGTAACAGTTCGAGAACAGTATATCATAGAGGACACATTTTCTTTCCCAGTATTAAGTTCAGAAAGCATGTTCAGTTTTCTGTGCTAATGAAAACTTGGAGAACTTTCAATCTCAAGGTGACTGTCAAGGAGACAAGGCGAACAATAGGACGAAACTGTTTTATCCGTTTAATTTTCTTTTCGTGCGGGAAAGGAAACAGAAATATGCTTTATATTGATTAAAAAAAAACAACATCAAACGTAAAAACGACCGGATTGCCAACTAACAATTACAGGTGCTTCAATGGGAGGGGGAGGGGTCTCCACCTAGATTTTGAAAATTCCTTTTTTAGGTATTTCCATTGAAAAATACCTTTTTAGGTATTTTCAATGGAAAATTCCATTTTTGTTGGTATTTCAATTGAAGAAATAAACACCTCCCCTCTTGATTCTGAAAAATACATTTTGCCCCTCCTACATTTCTGTAAATTGGTGCCCCTGGGCAATTATCTTCTTAAAATTGAAATTTTAGACTTTTGGAACCAAATTAGATAGAAGAAAACGAACTAAATAAATAGATATAATTTATCTATTCAAAGGAGATGAGCTGTGCCTTCAGGCTCCGTAGCATTTGAATTATCACAACCCAGCGTTCCATGGCTGTTATCTGGTCTTGACCCCCTTCCCTACTGGAAGTGTGAAAACATTCACTTTTGTGATGGTGAATTGTCATTAAAGTGAAAATTCCTATTTTGGAGAAAAGGTTTGTGACTATAACGAATGATCGTCAGTATAAGAAAATCAGGTACTTGTGCATTATATCCTACACAACGCTATAGACTGTACAAGGAAACACTACTCGGAAATCAGTCAAACGGGTATTTACAATTGATAAATGGATCGCAAAGCGTGGTTTCTTATTGCGTTTACAATATTTAAACTGTTGTTTTTTGGAGTTTAGGGGGGGGGAGAAAGGTACCTATGTTAGGTTTCGTATTTAATATATGCTATGCTTTACGCCCCCCCCCCCCCCAATGTGCAAATGCGAGTATATATCCCAAATTTGTTTCTAAACTATTATATTCATCCTATTTTGTTTTATTTCATTAGCATAAACTTGACTTCTTTCGTGTGTAGGATATAATGCACAAGTACCGAAAATCCTTCATCTTTGAAAAATAATCGTTGAACCATTTGAAATTGATCATTAACCACAAATATTCTACTCTTTCCGCATTTATTGTTGCTAAGCTGCTAAATAACTAAACCTGTTTGACTTAACTGGAAGGCTGATCCTTTCCTTGTCTGGTCAACAGATTCTAATTTACATTTCAAATTCAAAGTTCATAGAAAAGGGATTCATCATTCTAGATTTTTTTTTTCGCCTTGCTGTTGGAAAACTTTCGCTAGTAATGATTCAATTTTGGAATTCGTATTTCTGGATGTCTTGTAAATCAATACTGATGCTATATGATGTGTTATGTTGGAATTTTGCTAATCTTCAAAAAACAAAAAGCAGTCTGGTTAAACTTTGCGACTTGGTTTTTTTCTCATGGTCTATAGTCAACACAATAGCGTTGTTTTAATAAGCAGCAATGACTCCCCTGTATAATTATTATTCCCCCCCCCTCGTTTCGTCCCTCATTATATTTGTCGATAAACTGGGAGGACTTCTGCGATTGCAAATTATAAGTTCTACCGTCCTTTTATGGGCCAAATATGAATCAGATGGCAAATATCTGCTCACTGTGCCACCTTGCAACCTTTAAGCCCTAAATGGTTGTATCGGACCAGAATTGTGTCTTTTTAACCGAAATAATTTTAAACGCCATTTCAGTCAAAACGATTGAAAGGTCCACACATTATATACCTCTGGGATGCCGATTATCCGATTGGACCAGGTCCTAGGTACGTTCAAGTTGAAAGATACGCCTGTTATAACTTTAAAATCAGGATCGTGCAAAGCTTATTGTCTGCATAATGTAAGGGCCCTGGGGCTGGAGTATCCTCCATCGACTTTATAAATATAAACATTTTTCACCTTTTTCGACTCTCTGCTGTAAAAGAGATCATTGAGGGAGTAGTCTTAAATGACCAAACGAATGGTCCAACTCAAATCACGGCACAGAAATTTTTCACACGTGATGCTTGATCTCCATCTCGTAATTAGGGCTTGTATTTAATAAGGTTTGAAGTCATTAGTTACAAATATCGGGCTGGAACTACTATTTTTGAAGCATCCTGTTAAAGCTTATTAGCCAACATTGTTACTATTAATATACACACACCTAATATTACTGAAAATGTAAAAAAAAAACGGAAATTTAATTGTAAAAACAACACAGTTTTTTTTTCCACGAAACGTAAAGAAAAAAAATAATTAAAACATGAATAAAATAGCTTATACAAGATATCAAACTTAAAACAAACATATTTACTATGGATTAAGAAGCCTTGCACTTTTTTTTTGGGGGGGGGCTAACATCAAACTGAAATTCACTTTTTTTTATTAGTTTTGACTTAATTGTTCAATGTAATGTCTCTTCCTTTTCCATTTCATCTCTTCATTAATAGTAATACCTGTTTGTTCAGTTTTAAGCTAATTAATGCTGGTTCTTAGTCTCAAATTCCCTATTTGTTTTTCTTGGAAAAAAAAACTACCTTTTTATAATTTGCGAGGAGGCTCAGAACGCTATGCGTGCCGCAGAGTTACGTTACGCTTAGTACAGTTTCCATCACGGTTAGTACTGTTTACGCCACGCTTGGCACACGCCACCTGATGTACGTGATTTCTTAATGTTGGTACTCCGTCGATAATGTAATACGAATGTAATCATTGGCTTGCTTTCGCACATTCACACACCAGGTCCGTTTAATGGGAGTGTGGTTACAATGTAACTTTCTTGGGTAACCTAAAAGGGGCTTCTAAATTAAACAAGCAATCCAGGAAGGTAGCAAAACACGATTTGCGCCAAAACTTCTAGAAATCTGTAAGAGAGAAAAAGTAATTGGACCTGCGATAATTCGCCAGGACTACCAACCTTGCGATTGGCATTGGTATATGAACCAAAAGCAGGATGCAGGGTTGGTAGTGTAGGAAATTGGGTACTTGTGTATTATATGGTTCACACTCGAGAAGTGAAATTAGGTTAATCCTAACGAAATATACAAAAATATGATGAAAATACAATACTTTTGTTACAAAATTAGGGGAACTACAACAAAGGATTATGGTAGGGGGGCCGCACAGAATGCATTGTATTAAATATCTAACCTAACCCAGCCAAAATACCATCTCTATGGTATATAGAAAATATTATTTAATAAATTATACCTACAACGTAGATTTCAACTGAGCCTAAGCTAATTTTCTTCAAATACTTACATATACAAACCTGTTATTATGTGATCTGTATATCAAAATTCTCGAGTATGTACCGTATAATACACAAGTACAGGAAATTGTTTTCGAAAGTCGGTTGAAATCCCCCGAAAGTCGTATACACCTTCGAAAGACAATGCACGTCTTCATTACCCCTAGAATTCTTCTGTACCGTGTGTCTATATATTTTAAAACTTGATATAGTCAAGCCGTAGGGTGCCTGCTGATTGTTTGGGGGGGAATAGACCTGAAGTAGTTTGTTTTTAGGGGGGATGGACGTTTGAATTTTTTTTTTAGAATTTGTGTTGGGTTAGGGCAAGGCTTTCCCATGGGTGTACTTGAAAGGAATTGTCTGATGTACTCTATGCTTAGTAAGGCATTGGTACTTATTGGTTATATAATAAACACTCGAAATGTGAAGTTTGGTTAATGCTAATCAAATAATACAAAATTATGATGAAAATACAATAGTTTAGAAACAAATTTGGGCTATATATTTGCACATTAGTGGGATGGGGGTAAAGCATAGCATATATTAAATACTTAACCGAAATAAACCTATTCTAACCTAACCAAAATACCAACTAAATACTTAAATAGAATATAGCTACAATTTATTTTCCAACCCAGCCAAAGCTAATTCTCTGGTATAAAGAAGTTGCTTGATCAGTTTTTCGTGTCATGTTCGCATCATCTGCGATCAAAATTATTGAGTGTTTATTATATAACCGACAAGTACAAAGGTATTTTACTTTAGCACAATTTTCTTTTTTTTGTATTGTTTTTTTTTTATGTAGGTTTTTTTATGTATTTTTTTTGTATGTTTTCCCTTCACGAACCAAATTCATTATTCCCTTTTTGTAGGCTTTGGGCCTTTTTCACACACTTTCCCCTAAATCTTAGGAAATTTTACGATATTTCTCACTATGTCTTATAACGTATTTGCTATTTAACGTTTGCTTGGGTTTAGCATATTTTCAAATTTTTGCCCTTCACCCTCAAGTTCTTTGACGCATGTCAACAGTCTTTGACGCATGTTTTCTTTTGTATTTACCTGCCTTTTACAGTTGTCTACTTCTCTTTACTGTTTTGTGTCCTGTAATTTGAAAAATAAACTTATTCTGTGGAGTTCGGGTGAACTTTTTGTCATTACTTTTAGTTTTTGAGAGAAAACCACTGCTTATTTTGGCCTATATGCTATTAATATATTATATTTTTTCAGCGTGTTTACTACCTTTCCTTGGAGTTCTACATGGGGCGCAGCCTTACAAATACAATGATAAACCTAGGCATACAGACAGCTTGTGATGAAGCCATGTATCAGGTAATGAATATTCATTCCAATTTTACTCGTTTCTTGGGAATCCTGTGTCTATTTTCATTGTTTGGTAGGTTTACCAAAAGTTTTTTTTTTCATGTCTAGAAGTGCATCAGCAATACGTCTCTTTTCTACATCCAGGTTTATTTCTACGTTTTCATCTATTTCTTGCAGTAGGCATTGAGATAATTGTATCATTAAGATACAATAATATTTCGACCGAGTTTCTAAAAAGTATTCATGCTGATTGCCCAAAACGTGAGAAAACGCGAAGAGAGACGGCTAGCTTTGGGCGATGTTCTATATATATGTTTGGATAAAATATGTGTTTCATGCATGTATACGAACTCTTTCTTCCAAGGAAGCCCAAGCTTTGCAAATTTCACCACATGTTTTTATATTTTAGTATTATTTACCTGTTTCGCGTCATTTCAAGCATGGACTCTGAGAATATTACCCTCTGGGTGTGTCTGTGCCCTGCGTACAGGTAAAGTCTGCTACTTCTGTTCCTTCCAAGAGTTTTCCCCTGGTCACTCAGAGGATCAGTGAGCGGTGGAAAATAAAGCATTTACTTGCTGCTGTTTCTAAATAGCAAAAAAGACAATTTGTATTTTTTCTATTTTTTTCACCATTTTTTCTCATCTTTATCTAGTTTTAATTTTTTATCAAAAAGTCAAATGGTTGTATGCTGACTGAAATAATTAAAAATAAATTGTTAAACTCTGCGCAAAGTTTCGCCAAAAAAAAATGATTGTATTAGAAGATACTTCCGGAATATTATTTTTGGTATATGAAATGTAGAAAATGAAAATATTGATAAATCGATATATCGGAAAACCCAGATATCGCTCAACACTAGAGACGGCTTTATGATAGGTCTCGATATTGATTGATCTGAAAACATTGGGAATTTGGAATGATTGGAATGACATTTTGAATGACTCCAGTTCTGTAGGAGTGAAGACTTTTCCCCTCCTCTTCCCTCACGGACAATCATTCTTCGCCATATTCGCATGGGGAGAGACAGTGAATACCCCTTAAATCTAAGTTGACCTGAACGTCGCCCGGGCAAAGCGTTGGCTTAAAAACGTATTTTGTTTTTATTTTTCACCTCCTCCACTCCAAGCCGTGTCCAAGGGTTCTTCTGGGTTATGAAATCCTCCCACTCCCACCAAAATTTTGTCCGACTAGTAAAAACGTAAAAAAAATGCATAATGCATATAACTAAATGTTGATGCGTTTTAAAGAGTTTTTTTAACCCCCCCCCAAAAAAAAATACCCCCAAACAAAAATCCTGGATACACCATTGCCTCTACCCTTCCTAAGGCTCAAAATGCGATTACCTAGTTTGCCTATGGGCTCCATTTCAGTGTACTGTCTCAAAGGAAAGATAAAATGGAAGCTTATAATGAGAAATTCAAACAGTGGGCAGCCAACGGCTTGAATTTCAATTACTACCAGCGTTATCAGTTCACGTAAAAAAAAAAATGTCACACGGTAAAAAATAATACCTCGGAAAAAACGACTTGCATAGCGTGGGTTGCGCAGCATACGCATTGACGATCGATATAGCAGTTGCTACAAAAAAAATCACGTGATAGTTTTCGCTTTGGCAGATATTCTGTGACTAATAAATCTGTCAGATTTAGTGCTGTTTGTATTGCAGAGCGTTTTTCAGTTCGAAATTCTTGAAAGTAACAAAATTCTCGTTTTTCATAGGGCTCGGCAGGAGAGGGAGGGGTAGAATTTCTTATTTATTTTAATGTTCGTAGAACTTTAAAGGATATTATGTGGAGGGGAGGCACTGATACTTGTATCCAACCTTTCTCACGTGCCATTTTTCTTACTGTCTCTTGGTGTACCCGAAAGGGTCTTCTAATCTGCCACCCTTCATATTTTATTTACTTCTTATATTATTTGCACATAAAGCTACAAGGTCGTTGTTTTTTTAGTCTTCAATCGGAATTTTAAAGCCATCTATATAAGACCGTAGAATTGGAAAATTTTGGCTCATAAGAGAGATGTGGTTCTTGTTGTCTTGCCAAGTATTGCATTAATCTCGTTTTAATTTAATACCGGTTGATTTTACGAAACCAGTTACAAGCTAATCATAACACTATAGTAAAAGAAAATATAAAACACGTGGTTAAGTCCTTAAACGAACACAATTTACATGATTTAAAAAAAGCTACTCACCCTGGGCTGGTAGTAGCCTATTTTCAAAAAGTACTCGCAGCGAAATTGCATCCTTTTCAAGCAACTTCGAAATAAACATTAGATTTAAGAGTTTTTAGTAAAGTTAACTTATGCTACAGTTTTATGAGCTTGGTCGATGGCGTCGGGGTTTGTATCGGAAAATCACGGAAAATTTGCTAGTGAGCTCTTTCTGCTCACTAGTCGTAGTGAGCTCACTACTACTAGTGACTTTGACCATTTTTGATCGTCCGAAGCGTCTCCAATTCCTTGGGTAAAGCAGTAATTGCATGATAGGTGCGCTATAATTATAATTTATTGGCAATGAAGCACTATGCTTGGCCTTTTACCAAACAGTAACTTTCATTCTTATGGTTTTGGTCCAATTTTTGAAGGGTGAAAATTGGGCTAGTTAAAAACCTATTAAAAAAATATGAAAGTTAAATTTTGTTTAGGATACGATTTCATTGAATTCCGTCTTTAAATATCCACTTTGTGGTTACTGCCCTTTTTCAATGAAATCATAATTTCCTGTTTAAGTACTTAGTTTTGATTCGCTTTGATTTAATCCAGTAATCCAGAACACATGCAATTTACTGGTTTTGTGCAATGAAATTTAGCTATTATTAAAGAAGATGCACAAATCCTTAATATATCTAATGGTAAACACAAGCTGGGCTCTTTGTGAATAACTGAGAGGAACAAATTTTGAAAAAAGGAAGAACAATTTATTTTGAACAGTGAATGCATCGAGATATTTCTGGCCTTCTTCAAGGACCTTTGAAAGGGGAAAAACTAAATACCCATGTTCAGCACTAAATAATTTCTGAGACCGCACTGGCTAATCATAACAAAACAAAAAATCGCAAAGAAGAAAGAAACGAGGACATTAACAGCCAGTGAAGTCCTTATTTTAGTTTCAGTGTTTATTTTGAGGTTTTGTTTTTATCTGCATTTTTTTTTTATTACTGGAGACCTCAACCGAAATATTTGCATAATTTTTTCTTCTGTTTTTCACTGGTTGTTATTGTCCTCGTTTCTCTTTTCTCTGCGATTTTTTGTTTTGTCATGTTCAGCAGAAAAAAATTAATTCAGATACACAAACTAGCAAAAGGAGACAAAGCAAAATTCTCAGATTTCATTAATTACAAAACTCGACCATATTTAACAATTACTCTAGCTGTCCAGTCATAGTACACACTCACACGGAGTCATGGTCAATAACGATGCGTTTGTTCTGTATTACTTTTCCCCTAAATAAAAAGACCCAGCAAGGCAGAAGGGTTCTAGTCGCAAAAGCAACTTAGACAGTTCCCAACAGGTTAGACAGCATCAAGTACTTTTTAGTTGAAGACGAATCTGTGAAGTATTTAAAATAGGTTACTGATAGAGAAACAAGCGCAAAACGATTGGTCTCATTTTTAAAAGTTGGTTTGAGTTTAACATAGTATTCCATAATTGTCTTTATCTTTATGATAATACAACTTCAACGCGTATTTACTTTCCTTTGTTGTTTGTAAATGAAGAAAGAAAAAAAAGACTAGATCAGGAAACAGAAAAAACAAGAAGTTATATGGAAAGTTATGTAAATGTGATAGGCAGTGTGGTCGTTTTTATTACTTGGGTATAAACTTGGGTGCGAACTGGTGCAATTTTTACGGAAAAGGGTATTAGAAGAGTGTTACCCGGTGCCTGGACAATAACAGTGAAAAGGTGAGCTTTTAGGCCACGTTTTTTTTAAAGCGTCTTTTGGACCCATTCCCCCTCCCTCCTTATGTTTATGAATAAATTAGAATCTAGCAAGCAGAAAGGGAATAAAAATTAAACACATTTTTGTTCAGATTTATATACAGTTTTGTTTCTCTTTTTAGCTTGGTTTGGATATAGAAGAATTAGAAGACCAGGAAGAAGATGCTGGGCTTGGAAATGGTGGTCTTGGTCGTTTAGCCGCCTGCTTTTTAGATAGTATGGCCACGATTGGATTAGCTGCTTATGGCTATGGTCTCCGCTACGAATATGGCATTTTCGCTCAAAAAATACGTAACGGAGAACAGGTATTGTTTGTTGCTCCTTTAAATTAACTTTAAACTGAAGTAGTCGTGAAGCAGTTATTTAAAAAAATACCTTTTGCGGTAGTTTTTTTTTAGTTTCGGGTAAAGCGATATTCTTCAAAATTATTCCATTCAGCAGTCTCAGAAGAGTTTAATAAATTTTATTTTGCTTACCAAAGGACGGCTGATGACGTGGATTTGTTGGCATGGATCTATACGGACATCAAGCGCAGGCTATCATCCTTCGTGTCAATAGGTGTTTGATTCATAGATCATACTAGTCAAATAGGCTGTCGGACGACTAGTATGAAAAAGAAAAACACCGTAGCAGATACTCTTTTGGGAAGAACGAATAAAAAAAATATTCCCCCCCCCCCCCACAAAAATAAGTCCCCTAACTCTTTCCGAAAAAAACTCAAAAACTCAGAAATTTTCAACTGGATCCCACCGCAGTGAGACAAAACTGGGTATACTCTCTTGCGACGATCGAAAACCGGACTGTGGCTTTGCAGAAACTGGACTTCGACTGGAAAAACACTCTTTAGAAATATTGGCTTCAACTACGCGATATAGGGAGCTAATTGAAATTAGAGAATTTCTGTTTGTAATCCCTGTGCAGACCCTAGATTTATTACTATACCTCTCAAGTGACAAAAATCGGATTATTGGCAAGAACAACACAAAAAGGTGGACACATACTATTGATGGAAATATATATTGGGAGGGGCTGCATTCTTTAAGTTTTTGCTGATGATGGTTGGAATCAAGCCAGGTACTTGTGAAGGATAGAGGAGACTTTTTGCCCTTATCCCCTTCCTCAAATCTCAAGATTTGTATTGTTCTCCTTGAAGTTTCTTACATTTCCCATATAATATGCCTATTTTTTGCATTTTCATGTTGTGTCCTCTCCCCCCCCCCCCCCGAAAATAAATCATTCGTCCGTTCCAGGATTTCTTGATGAATATTCATCTTAAAATTGTTCATTTTTCAAGCAATTTCAATACTCTTTGGGTGCTGATATTCAGTAGTCGCTGAGAAATCATCCCAAAGCAAGCTTTTTCATTCCTAATGCTAGAAGACAGTTCAAATCCTGTTTTGTGAATCTGATTGAAGGATTTATTTCCATTAACATGGTACTGGTAGAACCAACTTTATAATGTCTATACTGTCATCGAACGTATCAATTTAAATGTCAGAAAAAGTATCAAATGAACTGTCCATGATCCAAAAATAGATATTGAAAAATAGAAGGAGATTGTTCAGCATAATCCATAGCCTGAACTGTTTTAGTAAGAAATATTTATTTGTGTATCTTCTCGTCACTAATCTCGGCAAACTGGCTCGCAAATGACATAAAAGCCTTGCTTTCCTTTTGCCATGGTTACTTCTTCTTTTTACTAAACTTACCTTTTGCTCTCAATTTACAACCCAAATATGTAATCTTCTCTTTCACTTCTTGTCATATATCTTCAGTTTCCATCCTCGTTCCTCCTTTTCTGAACACTACTAACACTGACTTCTTCATTCTCTCAAATTCTTCGTCCTTAAGTATTTCAATTCCGTCTTGCTTAAAACCGACATAAAAATAAGATATGTGAGCTGCAGTTTCAGGGCGCTGCTTCCTTTCCAGACAGCCGCCAGTATGCCATCCTAGCCTGGAACCGACTGCCCTTTCATTTTTTCAGGCGGCTTCATGCTTCTTCACCCAGTATGGGGTCCATAATCTTATAATCCCCTTCTTTAAGAAGTAAGCCAACTTGGTGACTGATTTGATCTTTCCATACCTTTGAAAACAATGCCTTTTCTTTTTCCTTTCCTAGTGTCACTGCCCAAGTTTCTGCTGGTAGAATTTTCACCTTCCATCCAATGTGTCAAACTTTCTCACATTCTGCTATCCTTTCCTTTTATTGCTGTACCATTATACTGAGAACCTATAATATATTTTGCATAATATACATCTAAGAAAAATATAAGTGTTACTCAAAACCTAAAAAAAAAAAATCACGGAATGAGGTATAAAATGGGAGGTATAAACTTTACCACTTTACTTTTTTCATTGACACTCCAAAATTAAACTATTAAAATAGTAGTTTCAGCTTTTATACCAAATTCGCTGAAACTAAAATCAGGGATGTCACTTCCCTAAAATGTAGGGGGAGGGAGGATATTCAGAATTGTTTATAATGGAGACATTAAAACTGTATTTCCAAAACGGGGGGGGGGCAATTTTTTGTAAAATCTGTTTAATGAAAATAACAAAAAGGTATTTTTGTAATTCAAGGATGACAATTAAACTGGAGTCCCTGCCTCCCCTCCCCTAATCAGTGCCCCTGATTAAAACCTGAAGAATATCCGTCAAAAAAGTATAACTATTGGTTGTATTTCTGTAAAAACAAAAACAAAAAAACATGTACTTGTCGATGTTGGGTTGTTATATTGTTCTAATTTAGTGTTAGTGGAATTTTGTTTGTTTTATATTTAAAAAAAAGATATTAAATACAATGCATAATTTTTGTGGTTCCACTGAGGTAACTTACGGATAAGCCAGACAACACTGGTTCTGTTAGTTTTTTTTTCAAAATTAAAAGAAAAAAAGTGATTTTTTGTCAATTATGCTACTCAATATTAAAAAAAAATACTAGATTTCAGAATTCTTGTATTAAACCAACCTTTTAATTTAGCTTTTACATTTTACATTAAACCAATCCTTGGGTTTGTTACATACATTCCCAGAATGCTAAGATTATTAAAAGGACAATCTGTCACTGAAAAAAAGTACTAATTAATTGGATTTATTTCGTGTTAGGGAAAGGCAGTGTGGTTTTCGTTGTTAGTGTTTTATACATATTACGAATTAACAAGCAATTCTTGTGTTTAATCAACCGTTGTTGCTTGCGTAATTATTTTTGGATTTATTATAGAAAAAAAAATTACAAAAAAAAATCCCAGAAACTAAGAAAAAAGACCCTCTAAGCGTCATAAATAAAAAAAAGAGAATATAGTGGAAAGACAATGTTGTCTTCGTATTTGATTTGTTATCCTTGTATTAAATTTACAAGAAAATATGTTCGGAGAAGTGTGTTCTAACTACTTTTTGTTAAACTGTATTTTGACGCTCCAGGCTGAGGAACCAGACGATTGGTTACGATTTGGTAACCCTTGGGAAGTACCACGCCCTGAGTATTCTATTCCTGTAAATTTTTATGGTACTACCACGAAAACATCAGAAGGGTTTGCCAGATGGATCAACACCCAGGTACCAAAAAAAAGATGGGCTAAGTAGAAAGTTTTGGGTGTAGATTCGATCAGAGTTTTTGATAATATACGTATTGTACGGTTATATACGATTTTCATGTGACAATTTAGTGTTTAAATTGGGAAATGTTTAAGCTCTTTTAACCTAATCATACATTTTATTGAAATAAAGTATTTAGGTGCGATTATTCTCCCTACGACAACAACAATTCTTCAGTATTTTATATGCTCGGGGAGGGGGGGAGTCCAGACAAGACCCCCACCACAAATTTCTGCTTGAAAACTACCCTCTCCCTTTATTTGTTGCAAAAAAAATTAAAAAATACTAAATTGTCACTGAAAAAACCTTATATTGGTGAAGGCAGAATGCAGTTTCTAGTAATTTTTGAATAATTTTAGATCCTTGTATTTTCTTAAAAAGATGCTCTGAAAAGGCAGCAAAACCTCCAAGATTCGTTGACGTAAACTTGTGATGAATTTGCTATAGAATTTTATTCTCTGTCTTGAATTAATTTTATCTTCAACTCTGGTCTTCTTATAAGTGCATTATACGAAATGAAAGCTTTTATTCGGGTTTGCTAATCGATAAATGATCCAACGACCCCGGTTTTAAATCTAGGACCATCGATTTCTCGAATATAGAATTAAATTGACCGGCCGAGTTTTGGAGGTTTTAGTATCATACATTATATAATTTATATCTTAATCTGAGAGATGTTTGAACCCTAAAAATTATTCTAAAATAAAAAGGAAGAAAACAGAAAAAGAAATGCATAAATCAGTTTTTTTTGTAAGGCCAATATGACTTGGGGCTCAAACATAGTCAGAAAGAAAGATAAGAAAACAATTTAGTTTTAAAGCCTGTACAGAAATGCCAGGTACTTATTTGAAGTTTCTTGTAGTATTGGCTAGTGTACTGTTGCCACTTAGTTATTGAGAGTAAGGGTAATTGAGAGTGAGAGTAAAATTAATTAAGAGCAATTGTTGAATAGATGGAACTACCTGATGATTGGCTTCGCTACGGCAACCCCTGGGAGAAGGCTCGACCTGAGTTTACACTTCCTGTAAATTTTTATGGTAGGGTCGCTGACACGTCAGAAGGCAGAAAATGGGTTGACACTGAGGTAGACTACATATCTTTCTAATGCATGTGCTCTGTCCCTCGCTTTATTGTCTGCTTGTACCTCTTTTGCTTACTTGTGGTGATTCAACATTTCTATTTCAGATATAAATGAATGGCTCAGTTGTCAAATGGATTAACTGTCTAAAACAAAACTGCTAGAATAGTGGAGAAATGAGGCAAATTGCACTTTTGATTATAATGTCACTTAGCTGGTGCAATTCTTTGCATCATATCTTTGTCTACTTATGTTTTTGAAAATAGGGAATCTCCAACTATTAACGGGTCAAATGGGGTCTGGTCAACTCCATGCAGTTTGTTTGTTTTACTTAATTCTATGTTTCTTCAATAATTTAGATCTAGAATTTCATTTGCTAGCTAAGTGTATATTTTGGTCTATTCATAAAATTGAAAAAAGATCGGGGTGATATTAGTGCAGTTTATATATTACAAGTATTGAAAAATAAAGAATTGGGTAGGATAGGGTATGCTACGCTCCTTCCGATCGTTGTTACATATTCAAATTATTCCCGCTATCTTTAAGAAGAGATGTTCGTTCAAATCAAACTTTAATCTGTTCCTTGGATGCATAAAACCACCATTCTATATTTTTATTTGAACAAAATAAAAAACAAGAAGATAAAGTGAAGAAAGGCTTATTTGTTGTTTAATCAGCCGATTTCAAGATCGTGTCCTGCTAACAGTGTACCACACATTACGATTAGGTCCAGTCAGTAAAAAGATGATAAGGTTTGGAAAGGCTTATTGATTTTTTAGCAGAACTATTTTAGGCTGGTGGTATATTAACCCCCGTCCGACTAGTAAGTTACTTTATTCACACGACTGAGTAAGTATTTAATACAAATAATTGTAGAGTAGACTTCTAAAAGGTTTTTTTGTAAATAAATCGCCCATGTTTGTTTGTCATTTTGGGGTTTTGATTCTTATTGCTCTGCAATTCTATCGTGGACGAACTATGGGCCAATCGAATATTTATGCATTTTTGCCTCTTTTATACAATTTTTTTTCACACTTTGAACAATCGAAGCTTTGGCTTTTGCCTATTCCTATCTCTGTGATAATTCAGAAGCAATTATGTTATATATTTTACGAAACTTACAAGGGCAGTCAGGCACGTACAAAGTAATTAATATCAGAAGGGGGGGGCAATAATAAAACATTGTTGGATAATTTGAATAAAAAGTTCCCAGAAATTAGTGAAAACCTAGGGATTTCTGAGGGGGAGGGACTCCCCCCGGGCATGTCCCTGTTTGTAGCCTATTCTCTTTTATACAAGCCTTTCTTGATTAGTCCAGTTCGTTTTCTTCCATCTTGTTTTGCTACCAGTATATATGAAAGTTCCTTGTTTCCAAAATGCGCTATATCTTCATTGCTGACTCACGGGAATGGTTGAGAAATGGAATATTCGATATCAAAATCATTCTTGCTGCATCTTACTCGCATAAAAATTATTGTTTTTACCAACTTTTTCCATTCGTGTCAATCTATGAGAATGTAGGGGGGGGGGGGGGGTTAAGGATTACTTTGATTTTTGATCAATGAAAATGCAAAATAGGTAAATAATAAACGAATCGATGGACACCCATGGTGTTTTATTTTAAACAGTAGATGC
>JAQQPU010002062.1:27483-38769 GCA_029168905.1 Artemia sp. Kazakhstan ARC1039 | reverse complement strand
ATGAATAATTAAAACAAAATTTTCATATTAATTTACTTTTATTTGGTTAAATGGCTTTCTCGAAACTTGTTTCATTTTATTTACGAACGTTTTTATTTGTAATAAATATACGCAACTTGCGAATTAATTTACGTAACGAACTTCTATATTCAGATATTTTTAATACGTATATTAGGGGGTTCGCCCCCTAGTCAATACCTTGCTCTTTAAGCGAAAGTTCGAATTTTGTTCCAATTCTTTAAAACTGACCGCTTGATCACAAAGGCCGTTAATTAGAATAAATAGCTCTTATGAAAGTACTAAAAAAATCTCTGGCTTAAAGAGTGAGGTATTGACTTGGGGGTGAACCCAATCATATATGTAATATTTTTTGTTCGTTTAAAGTTTTGATGTTGCTGCTGTTGCAGTTGAAAAACTTTTTTTTTATATTTAATTTCTGATCTTTTTTTAAGTAATGCTGGGAAGTCCGGCGTCCCCTTCATAGCAATGTCCCTTCCCCCATGAAAACTTCCTTCATGGAAAGATCCTCCCATATAACCCCCGACCCCCCCCACTACCAGGAAAAATCTCCCCTGAAAATGTCTGTACTGTATACTTCCCAATAACCAATACTTTCAGCCCTCCTCCCGGGAACTTCGGGGGATTAAGTCCTCCTAAAAGACATACTTATAACATTTTCGAACATGCTGAACAAAATGGCTATGTCAAAATTTTGATCAGGTGACTTTGGGGAAAAAATGAGTGTGGGAGGGGGCCTAGTAGCCCTCCATTTTTTTTGGTCACTTAAAAAGGGCACTAGAACTTTTAATTTCCATTCCAATGAGCCCTCCCACGATATTCTAGGACCGCTGGGTCGATACGATCACCCCTGGGAAAAAACAAACAAAAAACAAATAAACACGCACCCGTGATCTTTCTTCTGGCAAAAAAAATGCAAAATTCCACATTTTTGTAGATAGGAGCTTGAAACCTCTACAGTAGGGCTCTCTAATACGCGGAATATGATGGTGTGATTTTCATTAAGGTTCTATAACTTTTAGGGGTCTTTCCCCCTTTTTTCGAAAATCAGCCAAATTTTCTCAGGCGCGTAATTTTTGATGGGTTGGATTAAACTTGATAAAACTTATATATTTGAAATCAGCATTAAAATCCGATTATTTTGATGTATCTATTTGTATCAAAATACCGTTTTCTAGAGTTTCGGCTACCATTGAGCCGGGTCCCAATAACCAATAGGCTTCGAGGGATTAAGTCATCCTAAAAGACATAGTTATAATATTTTCGACCATGCTGAACAAAATGGCTATCTCAAAATTTTGATCGGGTGACTTTGGGAAAAAAATGAGCGTGGGAGGCCTAGTTGCCCTCCATTTTTTTTGGTCACTTAAAAAGGGCACTTGAACTTTTAATTTCCGTTTCAATGAGCCCTCCCACGATATTCTAGGACCACTGGGTCGATACGATCACCCCTGGGAAAAAAAAAACAAAAAAAAAAACAAATAAACACGCATCCGTGATCTTTCTTCTGGCAAAAAATGGAAAACTCCACATTTTTGTAGATAGGAGCTTGAAACCTCTACGGTAGGGTTCTCTGATACGCTGAATATGATGGTGTGATTTTCATTAAGGTTCTATAACTTTTAGGGGGCCTTTCCCCCTTTTTTCGAAAATCAGCCAAATTTTCTCAGGCGCGTAACTTTTGATAGGTAAGATTAAACTTCATGAAACTTAAAAAAAAATTGAAATCAGAATTAAAATCTGATTCTTTTGATGTATCTATTGGTATCAAAATTCCGTTTTTTAGAGTTTCGGTTACCATTGAGCCGGGTCGCTCCTTACAGTTCGTTACCACGAACTGTTTGATTGCATATTTTTGGCTCTTCCACGTGAACTCTCATGTATTTTATGTATTGGGTGTGGGAATAAGCATGGCCACTGTTCTGTTTTTTTGAAGAAACAGAAAAAAATAAACAGGGCTTGAATGAAACAGAACAGAAACAGAACAGGTCACCATAAAAAAACAGAAGACCTGTTTCTGTTTCTATTCTGTTTTTTTTTTGGTAAAAACAGAAAACAGCTGTTTTTGTTAAGAAAACAGCTGTTTAAACAGCTGTTTTTCGAACACCTCAGCATTAAAGAAAGAAAGTTCTAAATGATAAGTTTTGGCTTATTATCGTAAGGCTAATTATAACACCAGTCGTTCAAGCCTTAAAGCTTATCATTTAAAAATTGTGCTTTTCCCTTGTTTGGACATTGTCTGGGCATTCTGCTTCCGCACGAAATAATCTGCAATCAAATATGCATGTTCGCTCGACACACTAGTAGTAGTAAACTAAGAGTCTTTAGAGTGGTTTCTGGCAGCTCCGGAAAGATATCTTGATTTGAGTCCATAAAATGCATGAGTCTCCAATATGAAAACATTAACCTTTTAGTCTCTCATTCTCTCTTAGACTTTTTGTCAGGAAGGCCACTTGTCACGGGTAGTTCTTTTCTCTGGTGGTATCATTTTGAAAAAAAAACCTAGTACTATTGTATCATTTTTTTCCCTAAAAACTATTGCCTCATTTCTTCCATTTTCCGGTTCCAAAAATTCACTTTTATGTTTATACAGCATCTACTCAAATTTTCTGGAAATGTATACTAGTTACTTGAGATATTTCGAAAAGAAAATAATTTTCAGCCTGAAATAACGCAGTCAGCTCAAAGTCATTAGTATTTAAGCAAAGCATGTAGTTGATTTGGAAGGGGGTAGTTTTCCCCCCCAGACCGTGCTTTCCCCTCCGCCCATCCTGATGTTTGGAAGCCATCTTAAACAAAAATATGAAAGAAGAAAAATGCAAGGGCAAAATGACATTTCTTACTGCAAATTAATCATTTTTCGTTACCTCGCGGCTTAAAGCAGCCTTTTAAGATTAATTATTTCCTAGCCAGTTTGTGTGAAAGTTTTTCAAAAGAAAAACTAATAAGGGTACTTCGCATATTTTACGGTGCCTTGTGCTAAAAAATAATGTTCTGGGCCCTCCACCAAATTCATTCTTAAGCAAATAAGTAATATGAAATTTCTCTCTTTAGACTCTCTTTTTAGAAATTTAGACTCTTTGCTACATAGTACTTTCTTTAAATATTCTCTTCTCTTAAAAAGGTTTTCAAAGGGATGCAAATATAGGACGCTTGTAATATCTGACAACTTGTTTTGAAAATTTTCGTTGCTTTGGGGCAGAAAATACTTTCTCCAATGAATGCACTTGCTCTATCATAGAAATTGATACTATTTTAAACTTTGGTCTCTCAATTTAGCACTTGTTCACGGATGCCTTTTAAGAATACGAGCAGACATGCTCTTGATTATGTAGGTACGTTTTCATTTTCCATTCCCAAAGGAGAAGGGGTAGTGACACCCAAGACCGTACCCAGGGGGGGGGGGGGGCCCCCCCCCCCCCAGAAATGTTTGTCTGACTCGTAAAAACGTAACCAAAAGAGATATAAAGCAAATTTTGTATGCGTTTTTTGCGTTTTTTTGTGTAAACCCCCTTCTGTTTCTGTTTTTTGCATGAACAGAAGAGAAACAGGTACTTTTTAATAGTAATAGTAATAGTAATTTATTAACACACACAAGGACAATACATTTTACTCACTACCGACCCAAGAACCTGGGGTCAGGTTGTCCTAAGGGTAGGCATATATCAAAATTTCATATTCACAACAGAAATATACAACCTAGGCCTAAAAAAATAAAATAAAAGAAAAATCATTCCCCTTCGCACGCGGTTCCTACCACCAATCACAAAATCACTATACTTGTCCTCCAGGTACATAAAAAAAAAAAAAAAAATTTAAAAATCATATTTCTCATATAACATTCCTTTTATTTTATTTTTAAATTCCTTCAGATCCCCTATTTCTCTTAACTCTTTATTAACCCCATTCCACAACTTTAATCCCCTATAAATAGGCGAGAATGTCGACCTGGCAGACACCACGAGCGGGGCATGTAAATTTTCCCTTTGGCGAGTTTCATGATCATGAATCGAAGATCTAGCTTTTAGCATTCCTGAAAAGCAAGACGGTAATAATTCATTATTATATTTGAACATAAATTGAAGGCTATAAAAATCTCTAAGGCCTGCAGCAGGTAATACTTTTACATCAATATAGGTAGCTCTAACGGATACAAGATTTGATTTACCAGTCAACACACGGATTCCGTTATTTTGGATCACTCGAACTCGATTAGTAATTGATTTGGTCATAACAATTGATTTGGTTCTGTTCTTTATAAACAGAACAGAAACAGAAAAAAGAAACAGTGCCCATGCTTATATGGGAAGCGAAGTTTGGAGTCTTTAGGAGTAAAAAAGTCTTTTGGAGCCTTTTGAGTTCATACCTGTAATTTGTCAAAAGATTTCTGTACTAAATGAGTTTTTTTTCGTAGTCACATATCACATATATGATTTTTTTTCGTAGTCACAGTTGATCAGGTCAGATTGAATCACAGTTGATTCGATGCAACAGTAAGATCAGGTGAAGGTTCTATGCATTTTAAATGGAATAAATTGTGTAAGTGATTGTATTTCAGTGGAGAACGAATATTTAATCCTCACCCTCCTCCCCACCGCGGAAGGAATAGAGAAGTAGATATAGGGAAGCAATAGAAAAAGGAGCTTGAAAATAACTTAACGAGGCATAAATTAAGCTCTGAATTCATTCGTGAAAGTTATTTTTTCAGGAGTGATTGTTTTCGTTGCCCCTTAGATTTTGAAAATGCCTTTTTTGAGCCGTTTTCATTGAAAAATGTCTTTTTCTGGTATTTTTGCTGAAGAAATGGAAAAAATGAAAAATTTGCTCCGCCCCTAAACTTTCATGAATTGACGCCACCAGTTTGAGACTTTTCTGGTGTTCTGATCATCAGCCTAGCCCAAACAATGAATTCGTGAATCCATTTTGTACCCGCCTTAAACTCCTGGAATAAATTCAGTACAATTAAGATCTCCACTGACCAATTGTTTGTGTGGAACGTATTATTATTAGTCTTTTGCCAATTAATTGTAGGCCCACCCCAAAAACCCTCTCAAGATTAATATTGATCAAGTTTATCAGAAACAGAATTAATTGAATCTTAAGTATTTTATGAAAAATCGATAATATGGGAGGAACATTTTTGAAAATATTTATCAAAAAGATCCTTGAGCCGAGGTTTAACAATCAACGTAAAACGTAGTGTTGTTATTAGTCTATATCGAATTACTCTATGTGTGTGTCGTCTCTCTGTTTATGTCGTCTTTGTGGGTGTGTCGTCTCTGAGTGTGTGTCATCTCTGTGTTTGTGTTGTCTCTGTGTGTTTGTCGTCTCTGTGTGTTTCGTCTCTGTGTATGTGTAATCTCTGTGTTTGTGTCATCTCTGTGTGTGTGTCGTCTCTGTGTGTTTTTTATTCCATGAATGGTATTTTTATTCCCTGAGGGCCTTTGTTGTAAACTTGTTGGCATATCAGATAGCCTAGCTGGTAACTATATCTCGTATGTATAAGATGTCCCCAAATTATCACAACTTGTGAATCCCTACTAAAACGGATTATGTAATTGTTGTCAACAAAGGAGCTCAGATGTGAACATTTTTATAGTTTTTTAGTTAAATTTCAGATTTAGGAAGTTTCAAATCTTCTAATTGTTCCCCTCCTCATCTCTATTTCTCCCCCTCCCTATCTCCTCTTGTGTTTTGATGTGTTATTCTGTGTTGCCTAAAGACACAATTAATGTTCTCGTTTGTTTTTAGTTTCCGTGATTTCTATGAAATGTATCCCGAAAGATTCCAAAACAAAACCAACGGAATCACTCCAAGACGGTGGCTTCTACTCTGTAATCCAAATCTTGCAGATGTTATCGCCGAGGTAAATTTAGGGTATTTTTGATCAAATGTAACAGGTTCCCTAGTTAAACGTACTGTTCTTACGGAAAGAGTAGCAATCATCTACTGAAAATTACACTGGACGATAAATTTATTTTGTGCGAGGAGGCTGAGGGGTATAAATTTGTAAATAAGGGTAAATTATACAAAATATAAAAGAAATTGCGGGCAAAATATCAAAAATATAGAAGTGAAGGGGGGAACAGACTCAAGCACCCACATTGTCCCCTTACACATACGATGCTTTGCCTTTTATGCAAGAAAAAAAGGAGAATTTTTGTCATGGGCCGAGGAAGAAAAAATTTAACTTAGATCTAGGTCTCTTCAAATTAAATAGCCTTAAGTATTACCCCTCCTTGGATCTGAATCCTCTTTGGATAAAATTAAATTTTAATCCTCATTGGATTAATACTCTCTCATTGGATTATAAGCCTAAACTTATAAGTTACCCTTCACTGCAATAATTTCCTATTTTGAAATATTATTAAGGCGCTTAAAAAATTCCAGTTCCTTGCAACATTCTTGCAGTTAAAGTAAAAGGGCAATTGATAATGGTGAAAAGTAACAATAAATGTCCTGCTGCAAGGAAACTATTCGAAAATTGAAGACATTAGGTTTTTGGTATGGTATAATAGATGAAAATCCATGTTTATGGTTTCTTATTCTAGTATATTTTTTTCCTTGACAATGTAATAGTATTTTCTTTTCTATGTTAGTTCTAGAAAACTGTAATTCTTCCAGTTTCTGATGCTGATAAGTTATGTTATGGGGACTGCAATGACGAGTTTGTGCATTATCTGTAATGCTTCAGATCAAGGGTGCCCAGAGTATATTTTAGCCCCTACTCTGCCCCCCTCTCCCCACCCTTTTCAAGAAATAAATATTAACTTTTTTAATGTTTGGAAACAAAATATCAATTTCATGAAAAAAAAAAAAAATTTGACCCCTCCCCTTCTTCCCCAAGGAAAATCTCTACAGCCCGCAAACACCCTCAACTTTTTTAATTCTGTTTGGTTAGTACTTTAGATCCGTGGCCTGCTAATCCATTTTGTTTATTCGATATATGAGTCCAATTTTTTTCATATGGATTCTAGAAGCCAAGTCTCTTTTAAAAATAAGGATCTAGTTTGTTTGGTCGCCTGAAGAAAAGTAACCACTTTTATGGCAATTTTATTGTCCAATATTCATGTGAAATCATTATGGATTTTTGTTTGCGGGTAATACTTGTCTTACTTAAATTTAATATTGCTGAAAAGTAATTACTAGCACAAAAGACGAAAAAGATCATGCTTTATCATTCTAAGGACGAAAATTTTCCAATGTCGAAGTACTATACCAAAAACTGGAACATGAGCGCAAAGAGCATTAGATGGAAGCAGAAGCAATGATTAAATGTTTGGTCTTAGCAGTTTTCACTGCGGAACTGGATGATTATCAGGCGTGTAGGTAAGTTAGGGCGATCCTGACGAAAAGGCATTTCTGCATGAGACAAGAAACGGTTATTTACCTTATACCAACCTGAATAAAAAGATTGGGGCAACCCTTTAGAGAGCCTAGAGCCATGAGATCATGATATTTGCCACACTCAACTTCTGCAAACTGGATTGTCAAACTTCAGTTGCCATCTATTGGTGCCAAATTACAGCAGCGCCAAGTACCTTGGTTGGTTTAATTGCCGGTGTGTGATTGATCTGTGGAAAAGATTAAACTTTGGTATAAAAAAAAAAGAAAACTTTGTTGATTTGATATAATGTTCCGAAAGAAATCTCAGCACCTGTAGAATTAGAAAGTTATTACGTTGGTGCCATCATTGGGGGAGATTTTTATTAAGGGCTGATCGTTCAAAGTAACTAGGCAACAGTTTCAACTTAGAGTTTGTCTCTAAATTTAGAAAATTGTCACATGAGTAGCATTATTTTGTCTTAGGGGTGTGTTTTCTCCAGGAGTGATCATTTCAAAGCAACTAGGCAACCGTTTCGACTAAGAGTTTGCCTCTAAAATTAAATTATTACATTGGTGTCCTCATTTTGTCTTAGCAGTGTATTTTCCTTCAGGGGAGATTGTTACAAAGCAATGTTTGTCAAACGAAAGCAGATGTCTCGTTCAAGAGCAAGTTTCAATTAGATTCCATTTGAAGTAGCAAAAAACAGTTCCAACAACTCTTTAAAAGCCTATAATGGACAAACTACAGCAGTAATCAATTAATTAGTTGATTAATTGACAGTGTTTGATTGATCTGTGAGTTTATATCGAAAAGACACTAATTCCCTCTATCAAATCGTTTGTGTTCGTTTTGGTGGTTTTATTTTTTATTTATTTTGTTTTTATTTTCATTCGTGGTCTAGTCACAATTTTTATTTCTCCTGGTTTATAGTAAAAGCAGTTAAAAGAAAACTTGCAGTATATTGTTTGAATTTTTTTTTTTTTTTTTTTTAGAAAATCGGTGAAGAATGGACTGTTCATCTGGAACAGCTGGCTTTGTTGAAACCTTATGCCACAGATGCCAACTTCCAGAAAGCTGTTCAGACTGTAAAGCAAGAAAACAAAATGAAACTCGCTCAGTACCTGCAAAAAGAATACGGTGTCGATGTTAATCCTGCTTCCCTTTTTGATTTACAGGTCCGCTTTTTTCCTTTCTCTTTTTCACATGTTTTTGTTTCAAGCATTTAAATATCTATTTGTCTCTTCCTTTCTTGGGACATTTTTCTCGAAATGTATTACTTAATTATATTTGATGTGTTTTTCTTTGAGATGTTTACTTTAGTTCTTCTCTTCTCTTTCTTTTGCATGTTTTTTTCTTTTAATTTTTCTCCTGCTTCCCTTTTTGATTTACTAGTTTGACTTCTTCTTTTCTCTTTTAACATATTTTACTTGTTTTCTTTTTTGGTTATATTATTTTTATTTCTGACACTATAAGTTTAATCTTTCTCTTCCTTTCTTGGGACATTTTTCCTTGAGATATATCATTTACTCTTTTTTTCCTACACGTTTTTCCTTGAGATATTTCCTTTATTTTTATTCTTCTTTTTTTGTAGATTTTTCCTTTAGATATTTGTTAGGTAGGACTACTGGTAGAACTGCATCCCAATGTTTAGAGCATTGTTGATCGATAAAAACAGTAGAGTTATTCCCTATATCAACCCTTATACACAGCCAGGCCGAGATGCAAGTGCTCCTGAGAACATAAAAACATAAGCGACCTTAGATTTGTTTACGGGTAGACAAGTCAGATTTCTCTTGAATGCGAAACTTGGCATCACTTTTGTAACACTAAATTTTAAATAATCTAATTTTAAATTAATTGATTCCAATACATGTATAAAAATCGGTAATTAGTAATGCTATTATTTAGATGTTTTTAGAAATTTTAAGTAGGTTGCAGAGTCTCGAGTTGGTCTCAAAGGCATTTTGAGAAAGTTTCTGTCAAAATACGTGTTTCAGGGTAATATACATTGAACCGCTGATGGCAGATCAAAAGTAAGAGTATATGGGCGGAGCTTTTATACGCGCCAAGACTGTAGTAGCCAAATATTACTGAATCGTGATTCTGTATATAATCTATATACAGTTATTTAGAGAATAGTTGTAACACGGGCTTTTTCTCTACAAAATGTTTCGTTATTCAATAAAGAAAATTTATAAGAAAAATTCATTTTTAATACAGATAATAATCTGGTGAATAGTCCTTTAAACGAGTATATGATTATTCTTGAAGGCATCTAAAAATATCTACTTTTGTTTCTATTTTAAACGAATGAGTCTTCTTAACGAAAATTTCTTATGGACATAATTATCCCTTAGCGTCTCCAAATAATCCAACAAGAAGAAGAAGAAGACATACAATTTTAGTCTAGGTTCAAACGAAATGAGCTGCTGCAATAGATGGGATTCATCAATCGCACTGATGAACAATTTTAGTTTCCGTTATGTTTAAACAATATCTTTTTATTGTCTTCCAATTTTCGCCCCCCCCCCCCGGGGGGGAGGTGGTGGGGAGCAAAAGGTGAGACTTGAAACGAATCAGAATTTTTGTACTTCAGTCACTTATGTGAAAATGCGAAAAGAACTAGTTGCAAAAAATTCTTTTTACGTGCTTTTATGTAACTTCAACTGTTCAGAGGATCAAATTGTCAAAGAAACCTATAAACAGTTGTATGCCTGTTTACTGAAAACCTACTAGAAACTTTTCTTAAACCTTACAATAAAACTATGGCAATCATCAAGCATTTGTGTGTTGTGATATCATTAAATTAAGCAACTCTTATTATTTTTGCATTATTCTTCAACTATTAAAATTGTCCAATTCTTTATAATAATATACATGTATATTTCAAACCGGAATAAAACTGTGTACGCACACAAAAGAAACTAATAGAATTGAAGACAGAACTTCCTGTTTATGGGCATTTGAGCCTTTCAAAATGAAATTACCTATTCCGACTATGTAGCTAAGAGAGGTTGATTTAAGAATAGCCAGTAGCAGCTCATCAATACAACTAGTAGACGAATCTCCCCTTAAAATGACACCTTTCAGTTCATTACACTCAAAAAGAAAACGCCCCAATCCATCTTCCAAAATACCACATAATGAGCAAGTTCGCTGTCAGTTTGGAAAATTAAAATCCCTTCAATTTGTTGCTAATGGTAAAGAGCTGGTACGCACCAGAATTCAAATTCTGTACTTAACTGGTAGTTTTAACTTACATAATTTCACAAAAAACCCTCTTTAATACTTTAGTACAAAAATAAAGTAGCCGAAGAACTTTTAGCAACGGTTCAATGCTGAATCTCCTAGTCTTTTAGCCTTGACTTTAAAGTCCTAACGTTCTAAAAACGTACTAATTTTCTAAAGGACCTTGACCATTACTCCACCTGTACTTCAATGACAACAAGCCAAGTCCCCTTTTATGGCGAGAATATTTTGTTATTGTCTGCACGCCATACATTCCTTTGAAGAACTGAATCTGAAAAGACTCCATTTGTTTAAATTGGGCCCGCACCTCATAACTCCACTGTAATGAAGAATGGGCAGTAATTTTGATTTGAATACTTCTTTGTATTTCATTAAACTATTGGCCTCCTTTAAGGATAAGCCATTGTTGTTTTCTATATTATTTAGCCTCTTTGGAGGGCTCGTAATAATTCTTTTCAATAGCTCACATGTTTTTTATTTTCCTTATGCATGTGTGGATGCATAATAACATTTATGATTTTCAAAAAACGAACATTAGAGTTTTAACTATGTTTACATGTAAGTAGTTCAGACAAATTGGAAAATCCTCTCCTAGCCTTGAACATCAGCTGCTAGGGCTAGACCTAGAAAAGAACAAATTCCAGCCAAAAGAGAAGCTACTTCTGAAAACAAGTATGAAAAAATTAAACATA
>JAQQPU010002062.1:0-27083 GCA_029168905.1 Artemia sp. Kazakhstan ARC1039 | reverse complement strand
GACATATTTTTTTTTTAGGTGAAAAGGATTCACGAATACAAACGCCAACTGCTCAATTGTCTCCATATTATTACTATGTACAATCGTATTAAAGCAAATCCAATGGCCAAAATAGTCCCACGAACTATTATGATCGGTGGCAAGGTAAATGACTATTAATTTTACAATCTTTTTTTCAGTGCCTCTTTAAAATTCCCCCCCCATTTTTTTTGGAAAATGCTTTCTACTCTGAACTTAATAAAGACATATCGATATTTATACGAATTTTTTTAATCTAATGGCTAAATTACATTTTAATTTAGCTATTTCAATATAACTTATATTTTGTTATGTTTTATTATATATTGTATTTTAATATAACTGCAACTTTTAATTAATTTTACCTGCAACTATGGATTATCAGAGATCAATTAAAACAAGCCTGATGGTGACACTCCGAAATACTGGCCGAAATATTTCTTAATTGAACAGTTGATGCCTGATAATCTATAGCTATTTGTGAGCTTAATGCCTTTTTCTATTTATGTCCATCAATCAGGCTGGCTAAAGAAATTTTCTTACATATTAATTTTCCAAGTTATATATAAATTTGAGGTTCGAATATATAAATCAAGCCTCGAATATATCCGTGGCTCGAATATATTATCAGGCACATATGTGGATGGTCGAAATTTCTCACTACTCACTTAAGACATTTCTATTATTGCGTACAAAATTGATGCTTGAAATTTGTTATTTGACTGTTGCTTTGAAACCTGTCAAAGAAAGTATGTCTTAGAGAGCGCCCAAAAATGTCTGAATTTTAATGCCAGTCACAAATCTTAGTATTGTATGTTTTTTTTAAGGAATGTCAAGGATACGCTTCCAAATAGAAAATTTTTAAAACATAGCAGTCCATGAGTGCCTCCAGGAGAGGTCAGTCCCCTCCCCCTGGGAAAAAAGAAGATAATTGAGGAATGAATCAAAAGAGGAAAAATAAAAATAATCCCATTTAAATCCTGGTAAAACTTAACTCCTGATGGTACTTGCCCCCTCCCCATGTGAAGGTTTCTGAGTGGCGCGCTCCTATACCAATCGATACAGAAAGTAAAAAGAATGAACTCTGAGGGTTATGCCGTTCAAAAATGGGAATTAATGTGATAGCGTAATGGTAAAGGTAAAATCGGAAGGGCAAAATTAAAGGCAAAAGGCAAAATGCTAAACTGCAGATAAAGTCTAAAGCTAAAGATCAAAGGAAATCCCTATTGAATATTTTTGTCTTGTTTATCTGTTCTAAATATGTCTAGCGTGAAAAGAGAGCATATCTATATACAAAACTGAGGGAAAGGCAGAGAAAGTCAAAATACGAATCGTTTATTTATTCTTTCAAGAAAGATAAATCAAAGGAATATTTAAGCTCTTAAAACAAGTTATATTGCATGATCTATTGCTTGTTATCTGTTTGTAAATTCCTTTACGGCATCTAGTGGAAAATCATAATATCTTAAAAAAAAAATGTTTGGCCAAAAACTAAATAATTCCAGGGTCTGATTACCTGCCCTATGCTTTTATAGCGTTCAATTTATTGAAATGTTAATTTCACGGAATTTGAAATCCTGAAATTCATGATGAACCACGTGATAGTATCTTTTAAATTAAGCAATAAACGAACACAAAGACAAAAGAAAAAAACTTATTAGTCAGAAAATGGATAATTTAAATTTAAAATAACTCTAGTTTCAATTTATTAAAATATAAATTTCACTGAATTGGAAACATATTGGAATTCACAAACCACAATAAACCACATAATCATATTTTGAAAACAAAAACACACAAAAAAAGAAGACAGAATACTGATTAGTCAGAAAGTGAATACTTTAAATTAAAATATACATACTTTCAATTTATTGAAGTACTAATTTCACTGAATTTGAAATATTGAAATTCACAGCTAACCTCATGTTAATATTTTGAAATAAAATTGATCCTAAGAGGAATTAGAAGCTTCAAGCTTCATTGGGAGCGAAGCATTATTCATCAGAACCAGAACAGTTTAAAATAAACCTGCTTTTGATTTATTGAAATATGAATTTTTACATTTTTTAGTTATTATTGAAGAAACACTAAGTTGACTCGTAACATAACAGTCATATGGCCAATAATAAAAAATAAAAGCTTATAAAAAAAAAATCAATCAAACTTTTTTGCAGTCGACTAATGAATAATTTTTTAGAAGCTAATGTGAGTAAATTCATTCTAAAATGTAGTTAGGAGCATTTTGGGGCTGTTCCAACTTCTAACAGGAGGAATTTTGGTTACCACGGTAAGTGACATCACAAATTACAACAGGACGGAAATTTCATGGAACCTTTTAACATTAACTCAACGCATTCTAGATGCAAAAACAATTGTAAACTCTTTAATACTTTCGAATGAAAGCTAACGTGTAATTTTGTTTCAATTTTCGTGTATACTCTGGTAGTTACTATCATTTACCATACTCGGTAACCATGGTAAGCTGTGGTTGATGATGGTAAGTGGACTGAAACGGAAATAGTAAAAAGTGCCTGTACCAGTTGCTTGCAAGTTTAAAAGGTCGGAGCGATTATAGTAAATTATAGCCGAAATAGTTGAAGGATAAACGACCCGTCTTTATAATCAAGAACAAACGTAAACCTGAACATCTTTTCACTAGATAATACTCTAAAACCGAAATCAGTAATAAATTTTCTTTGAATTTTCTCTGAATTTTCTCAATGATTTCATTGTTGGGTGGAGATGGTTGAATTGCCTCCCCCATACGCTTCTTTTTTACGGTTAAAAAAAAAATATATAATTTTACTTTTTACGAGCTAAATGCATGTCTCATTTAGTTTTAATTAATTCTTAAACAAATTGAAGGAAATATAAAGAGAAGTTATAAAAATTTAACAAAGTTTTGAACGAAATATCTCATTTATTTTAAACGATGTCTCATTAGCATGAGACAGCAGGTCTCATTTAGTTTTAATTAATTTTTAAACAAATTAAGGAAATATAAAGAGAAGTTATAAAAATTTAACAAATTTTTAACCAAATGTCTCATTTATTTTAAACGATGTTAATATTGCTTCGCTTTTCTAATTTACAGGTAGTTTTGTTCTTTTCTCTTTTTATCTCTTTTCTCCTTTCTTTCCTTATTTGACAAAAACAAGGAAGTCTTGCCGTGCTTTAAAGTTGCTGAAAAGCAGCGAAGCAAAAAAGAAGTTAGTCCATTACATTCACTGTTTTAGATATATGATTATTCCCTCTGAAATGTCCTCAGAATTTGTGTTATAAATTGATTCCGTATAATAGTAACTTTGATATGAAAAATAAAAAACAACAAAAAAAAAACACGGAAGATATTTACGTAGCAACTGAATTTTATTAAAACTGTATTACGGTCAGCGTTCTGAATATTTTATTATTCCCATCTTATTCCCTCTGAAGTACACCCAGAATTTGTGGAATAAATTTATTCTGTATAATAGTGACTTTGATGTTACTACGTAGAAACTATTGTTTTCTACAATTGAATTTTAAGAGTTTAGGTTTGACTGCTACCCTATTCTGTTACAAAATTTTTAGCATAATGTCAATGGGTTGACCCTACGGAAGTGCGCTCACTGTCGCTGGAAACTTATTGTCGCAAATAGGGGTCGGGGGGCATGGAAGGTCATTGTCCCCCTCTGTTCTTAAAAGTAATTTCTCTTTGTTTTGAGCTTCGTCACTATTTACTTTTATTTGAAAAAAACTTCTCTTTATATACTTTCTGTCCGTTTTTAGTACAATATCCAGCGTTGAATACGGGGAGGGCTGCATTTCTTCACAACCCACCGATCTTTACACTAAAATTTAACTTTTGCATAACAATGGTTTGAAAATGAGAATCAACCGTGAAAAAGTGAACTTCTGAAAATTATCTCAGATGAGCGGGGCGGGGGAGTGGATTGATATTCACTAAAGGAAGGTTTTGGGTCATAATTTTGATTTTTTTTAAAAGTAGATAGATGGGCGGAGTGTGGGTGGTAATCGGACAAACCATGGTTATGTCCGATGCCACAACTATTTCCACCTCCGTGATGGTAGGCCTATATACTCTTTAACTATGCATTGATTTTTTGGCAAAGTCTCTGAATGCTTAAGCCTATATATTTTTTTGTTACTAACTGCTAATTAAGAAAATAATAAAAAAAAAGATGCTAAAGCTTACTTTAAGCTATGAGTTTTCAGGGTTTAGAAGGATTATCAGACAATAAATTCAACAGTCAAGGGCTGCGGCTTCATCAGACTTGTTTAAAGCCTTAAAACAAGATTTTTTTTTTTCTTGAATTTTGTAATGTTCCCTAACGCAGTCTCAAACAGTTCGAAGTAACGAACTGTAAGTAAGGAGTGACCCGGCTCAATAGTAACCGAAACTAAAAAACGGAATTTCGATACCAATAAATACATCAAAAGAATTATATTTTTATTCTGATTTCAAATATATAAGTTTCTTCAATTTTAGTCTTACCCATCAAAAGTTACGTTCCTGAGAAAATTTGCCTTATTCTCGAAAAGGGGGGAAACAAGCCCTAAAAGTCATAGAACCTTAATGAAAATTACACCACCAGATTCAGCGGGTCAGAGAACCCTACAGTAGAGGTTTCAAGTTCCTATCTGCAAAAATGTGGAATTTTGTATTTTTTTGCCAGAAGAAAGATCACGGATGCGTGTTTATTTGTTTTTTTTTCCAGGGGTGATCATATCGACCCAGTGGTCCTAGAATATCGCGAGAGGGCTCATTTGAACCGAAATTAAAAGTTCTAGTGCTCTTTTTAAGTGACCAAAAAATGGAGGGCAACTAGGCCCCCTCCCACGCTCATTTTTTTCCCAAAGTCACCCGATCAAAATTTTGAGAACCATTTTGTTGAGATAACCATTGTCAAAATTTTTGTTCAAAATTTTGAGATAACCATTTTGATAACCATTTGTGTCTTTGAGGATGATTAATCCCCCATAGTCCCCGGGGGAAGGGCTGCAAGTTATGAACTTTGCCCAATGTTTACATATAGTATTGGTTATTGGGAAGTATACAGACGTTTTCAGAGTGGATTTTTTGTTGTAGTTGGGGGGTGGGTGGGTCGGTGGTTACGTGGGAGGATCTTTCCATGGAGGAAGTTTTATGGGAGAAAGGACATTGCTATGAAGGGGGAACCGGATTTCCCAGCATTATTTAAAAAAACTATCAGAAATTAAATAAAAAAACAAGTTTTTCAACTGAAAGTAAGGAGCAACGTCAAAACTTAAAACGAACATAAATTATTAAATGTATGATTGGGTTCGTCCCCTTGTCAATACCTCGCTCTTTACACTAAGTTTTTTTTAGTACTTGCATAAGAGCTATTTATTCTAATTAACGGTTTTTTTTACTAAGGGGTCATTCTTAAAGAATTGGAACAAAGTTTGAACTTTGGCGTAAAGAGCGAGGTATTGATTCGGGGATGAACCCCCCTAATATACGTAATAAAGATATACGAATATAGAAGTTCGTTACGTAAGTTAATTCGTAAGTTACGTATATTTATTACTAATAAAAACGTTTGTAAATAAAACAACTTTCGAGAAAGCCATTTAGAAAAAAAAAGTAAAATTAATATGCAAATTTCGTTTTAATTATTCATGGACGGTGAGCCAAAATCAAAACCTGCATTAATTCAAAAAATGTTCAAAAATTAAATATAAAAAAATAAGTTGTTTTAACTGAAAGTTAGGGGCGACATTAAAACTTAAAACGAACAGAAATTATTCCGTATATGAAAGGGGCTGTCCCCTCCTCAATGCCTCGCTCTTTACGCTAAAGTTTTTTATTGTTTTAAAAAATAAAGTTGTGAGAAAGAGTCAAACTTTAGCGTAAAGAGCGAGGCATTGAGGAGGGGACAGCCCCTTTCATATACGGAATAATTTCTGTTCGTTTTAAGTTTTAATATCGCTCCTTACTTTCAGTTAAAAAAGCTTGTTTTTTTATTTAATTCTTATAAACATCATGTATTGCACCATTATGATCATTTTTCAAGTTTCTAGTATTAATATTTATACTTCTCCTCTGCAGAAATGATTTTCAACTATTAATTATGGCAAGCATGGTCGCGAAAAAATTTATGTTACGCATATTCTAACTTGCAGGCTGCTCCAGGCTACCATATGGCAAAGATGATTATCAAACTTGTCTGCTACGTTGCCAATGTGGTCAACAATGACCCTATCATAGGTGACAAATTGAAGGTCATCTTTTTGGAGAACTATCGTGTTACCCTTGCCGAAAAGATCATCCCAGCGGCAGATCTTAGTGAACAAATCTCTACTGCTGGCACTGAAGCTTCAGGCACCGGAAACATGAAATTCATGGTAAGTTTAGTAGATTGGGTTGTCAGCTTAAAGGGAAGTTAATCCGTAGGATACTGGGCGAGTAAAACTGATTACTGTATCGTGTTTATTCCAATTTATAGCGTGATAAGATAAAAAAAAAATGTGTCAGATAAATAATTCTGTAGATTTGATTCAAATATATAGTTCGACACCTGTCCGTAGGTTATATCACGGGGAAGGGAGTATCAGGGGACTTTTTCAAGGAAGTGGAGATTCCCTTTTTCACAAAGAATAACCAGTTATTTCCCCTCTGTGTAGGTAAAGTTTAAATTTCTCAGAAAAATAATAGCTATATTATTATTATTGAACAAAATATTTATAACATGCATAACACTATAATACTATTCTGGGCTGCCCAAGAGCCTGGGACAGTCCATTACAAATTGGAAAACAAATGTCCCATCGTCCAAAATTTATTTCCTCGTTTGTCAATATATTAACTAACAGTCGAGTCGCCCATTAACTACAACATTAACAACCAAATACCAATCCGTTGTCCTCCTCCAGTTCCTCCTCCCCACACAAAAAAACTATATTTATAGTCTTATATGTATTTATAGTTTTTCATAACTTTAAAGCTATATTTAGCATATAATTTATTGTTTAAGCAATATTTGAAATTATTCAAATCCTTATTACTTGACTTCACTATCCATTTCATTCCACAAACTAATACCTTTGGCGAAAAAAACGAACGTGTCGACCTGGATGGCATCACTAGTAAAGCATGGAACTTGCTTTTATCCTCCCCACATTATTATTCCTCCTATTACATGGTTAGCTTATATAGAGGGAAGGAAGATGGGCGCCCGTACATTGAGGCCGTATAAGTTTATTGTTTTATGCGATGGTTGCGATGATGGAGCGTGTAATAAGATTAAAGTATTCGAAGTGAAAGGTTGAAGTATTAACACAAAAAAAAGTATTTTGCTTAAAAAAAAGAAAGTATAAGAAGGTTAAAGTATTCGAAGTATGAGGTTGAAGTAATAACTCAAAAAAAGCATTCCCCCCAAAGTTGGAAGGGGGGGGGGGGTTGCATCCCGGATATGTACCGTTTTGCTAATTGAGAAAACAACAATACATAAATGGTTAAAATATATAGACAATGTAGGAAATTATTGGAGAAATAGTAAATTTTAAGATTTCTAAGGGGTAGAAATGGGCCCTAAGCCCCTTCCCCCTTCATTTCTGTGCACCCTCTTAGCTATTCCTAATAACGGTAGCAAGGATATTTTTGGCAGGTGGACGTATAAACATTTCAGTATAAGTGATTTATGACACTTTTTCTGAAAAAATTTACATTCTTCAACGGTTTCTTGGGCTGTTGACAAGCACAACAATGTTACGTACGTTTTGTGTCCTTTGGATTGTTTAGCGGCCTTTTTGGGCCCTTTGGGGTCCGTGTGCCGTTTAATTTTTGCCTAACTTTAGGAGCGTCTAGCTCTTCATGTTACCTTAGCTTATTTCAAGGCCGTATCCAGGGGGGGGGGCGTTAGGGGGTTTGAACCCCTCCCCTCGAAATGTTCGTCTGACTCGTAGAATGGTAGCAAAAAAGGACATAAAAAATTTTGTATGCGTTTTTTGTTTTTTTTTGTGTAACCCTCCCCCCCCCCCAATTTTTTTCTATTAAAACTTCCTCCAAAAAAAAATCCTGGGTACCTTAGCTTATTACAAGGCCATATCCAGGGGGGATAGGGGGTTTGAACCCCCCCCCCCCCCCGAAATGTTTGTCTGGCTCGTAAAATGGTAACAAAAATGGACATAAACAAATTTTGTATGTGTTTTTTGAGTTTTTTTTGTGTTACCCCCCCCCCCCCCACCCCCCCAATTCTTTTTCTATTAATACTTCCTCTGAAAAAAAAAATCCTGGGTACGGCATTGGCTTATCGACCTTTCATATCAAGAAATGAGTTCGTTTTGTGTCTTAATTTTTTAAGACGGAATGTGTCTGAGACAACTTTTATACTATTGTTTATAGCGAAAATATTTGAGAACTGCCATTGCTGATTCTAAGGAAATACAGGGGTTCTACAGGGATTGTATCTGAACGGGTGATAATTGGTATGAAAGTATACCACACTTTAAGGAATATAACGTAAGCTGTTACGTGTTAATAGAGAGATTTCCAAAATAGTTAATGCTTGAAGAAAACGTTCTTAATATAACATTAAAACAGCCTATTCGAGATGAAGTTTTCGAGTCTTCGTTTTAACTCCAGAGTCTTAAAATACAAACAGTATTTTAATTGTACTTTTTATCATATTTCTCTCTTAACGATGTATTTTAAAAAAAGTAGGGCTAGAGGAATAAGAAAAAGTATAGTTTCCTGAAACCTCTCTTAATACGAAAGCTCCATTATATATTTCTGTTATTGCAAAATGACGTACATTTAGAATTATTTCATCTGGGAGTACGACCACAAATAAAGGGAAGTGTTGCATAGCAGTTCCCTTGTAATAACATGACAAAAAATTAATCTAATTAAAAATTTTGTCGTTGTTGACGATCCCTAGATGAACCATTGCCGAAGCATCCAACCTGTGTGAAAATGTACCGATAAAATTACGTTTAAAATAATAAGAAAAAAGAGAGATATCCCAAAGTCTGCTTTTTTCCTGTGTTTGCAACTCGGTTTTCTTCTCGTCTTTACAACTCCGATTTCTACTGGAAAAAGATACTAGGTTTTTTGGTTCTACTGTTGAAGGTTTCGGCTTTGGAAGACTGGTGAAGTTTTGGTTTCCCCCTAGAGATACCTGTTCGTATATCATAAATTTGACTGCGAAGTTGGTCTAGCCGCGTCGAGGTTAGAGGAGGTCCATCCGAAATTAAAAACTAAATTTTTTGTGGAAATATTAGATTTTGACTGTAGATGGCCTTTTTTACATATTATAAATTTCAAGCATTCGAACAGCCTCATTTCTGAATAGAAAGGTCATTTCTCACTCAGAAAGAACTTAGAATTTACTAGTAATTTGTCTTACCTATACAGGAAAGAAAGATTCACTGAAATACCCATTTTCGAAAACTTTTTTTAGTTTAGTTTTAGTACTTGGGTGGACATTCGATAGGTCAGCTGACCTTAATCGTTCATAGGAAATTTGAAGCTCAACTAAGAGCTCTGAGGCTACCTGAATACGTGCCTATGCTGACGCATAAAAAAAAATCAATGCGGAGAAAGTTGCATTTTCTCCTGCAATTCAAAGCGATTTTTTTCACAATGCAGGGAGTTGGATAAAGAAGCTAAAAAATGCCTTTGCCATTGAATTGATAGATCATGCTAAAAAAATAATGTTTCTAGCGGGAGTGGGAGGAGGAGGGGGGTGTATCCTCTCCCATGATTGTTTTCACTCTTTACTCGCAAAACGTATTTATTCTCTTGAGTATTTTACTTAAACCCGTGATTCCCAATGTGGGGCAGAGGCGTGACAATATTTTCGTGGGTCATGGGCAGGATGTGCACCTTTTGACTGACTACTTTAGAGCCTTAATTTTGAAAAACAAAACAAACATTTTTCATGTAAATGACGTCACATTCAAATGTATTCAAAGAGCAAAAAAGATATATGATTATTGATGATATATATGAAGATATATGAGATATATGAGTATTACAATGACGCCATACATTGTACAAAAGGTGTTGTATTCAAACAATGTTTTTCATTAGATACAAAGTTAATGACCTTCCTTCGTGTGAGTATACATTAAGTTTTGAATAAACCATTTTAAATATCACGAGGGAGGCATCAAAATTTTACAAATCCTTAGGTGGGGCATATTCGTTGGGAACCACTTTTCTATTGAATATATGTTACCTCATTGATGATGGATCTATTCCAGCTTCTAGCAGGTAGATGTTCAATACTGTTTTCTGCGAGTCACATGACCTTATTTTGAAAAAAAATGTCAAAGCAAAATTGAAAACGAGAGAATTACGAAGAAAGAAGTTTTGAGTTCGATACAAAAGATGGCTTTGCCAAAATGCAAAACCAAAAGGTTTATCTCATGGATAAAACAGAATATAGAGTTCCAGTATTATTCTGTTGATTAAGGGACATTACCCAACGATTCAACTAACTTTGTTCCTCAAAAGAAATTCCGAACCTAGCTTAATAAATACGGCTTAAAATAATTAAAAATAAGAGTCTGTTAATTAGTTACGAAAAATTACTTCGTTAAAATGCTGATTACCAAGTTAGACGGTTTTGTTCTAGATATCCAGGTAGAAATCGATGAATATTTTCTTTGATTATGGTATATCTCCAAGCGAGTGAACTGACTTATTATACAATTGAAAAGCCAAATTAACTTTGAAATGACCTAAAATTAATGTAAAAAGATTTTTTTTTTAAATTTTATATTAAAATATTTTTTTAAGAGCATGCAGAAGCTCTGGCATTGTGAAAATGCTGAATTGTAGGCTGCTTTATTCCTGGAAGCATTTAGATGTCGTATTTCCATAGAATTAAAACTTTGGGCATGAGAGTAAAATTATATCCTTAACTTCAATATTTCATTACTTTGTTTTAAATCTTCCTTTTTTTAGTTTGATGGGCTTGGAGGTTGTGCCTACCTTAGTTCAAATCATATTTACTAGTGTAAGAATAAACCTTGAACTTTGGATATATTAAGAGAAATATGAGTTCTCTTTAAAACAAATTTTTTTATTGTTGTTTTTTTCTTATATTTTTATATTGTTTGTGTTATTGTTTTTCTTTTTTTATATTTAAGACATATCTTTATGTTGCTGGTTTTATGAAAGTTCCTAAAAGATTTAAATTTACTAGCCAGAGTAATTTAGCTGTTAAGATATTTTAAATATCCGAAGAGTATTTCAAGTAGCCAGTTCATGTATTTGTGACTCAATAGCTACCCAGCGCTTTAATGTGCCCAATCACTCGTTTTGGTGAGGTTAAACCGAAAAGAAAAAGAGATATTAGTTTCCTGTAATTAAATCGCAAATGTGTGCTTAAATTAAAATTAATTTACATCTGTGACGTGTTTTCGTCAGTCAAACACATTTTTGGAGAGACAAATAAGATCCTTTTAAAAATCTGATTGGCTATAAATCGTCCCGTGCGAACTCAGAAGCGAAAGAAAACGCCCAAAAGTTTTGGAGTCAACGTTTTTTTTTACCAGTATTCCCTCTGTTTTAACCTCTGTGGTATAACTGCTCCATAAATAATTTTAATCTGGCCTGAACTGGGTATTTTAAATAGTTTGTGATTTTATTATAGATATAAAAATACCTATCTATTAGATTATTTAATAATTAGTTATCTAAAGATAATTTTTAATAAATAATTTTATAAAGTTTTGTAATTTAGCAATTTTAAAAATTTAATAAGCTCATAAGATGAATAATTTTATAATGAATAATATTTTAAAAGATAATTTGTTTAATAATCTTAGAAAAACGTGATTACTCATTGCATCCCGTGTCTTTACTTTAGAAAAGTGCCATTCGTAAATATTTGATGGAGCAAAGCTGGCTTGCAAGACTGACCAGTGAAAATTATCGTGAATATTTATCGAAAATGCAAATTGTTTGAAAATTGACCCCGTTTTCATTTTCCTAATGCTCCTATCTCAGTAAACTGGCTGTAATTTTTGGGTTTCTGCTATGATTCTACGAGGTTTAAAAAAATATCATTCATTTCATGAGGTTATATATTTGCAAAATAAAGAAGACGAATCTGTAGGCTGCTTTAAAACCGCAAGTGAAGTAGTTTGAATTTGGTGCTAAAACGACTAACCTGTAACATTATCGACTAGTGACCTGGATTCGCTTTCTTGCTTTTATCAAATGGGAAGCTAATTCGGCTTCACTAACCAATTCGTGATTAAACGCCCTTAATTATCAATGGTGGACAGTCCCTAATACTAAATCATTTTGTTCTTTGATATCTGTAAGACGTTGAAAATCTGTGCTGTTTTAAACACAACCGGGAATATACGATATCCTTGATAGAGAATTCTTCTGCAGATACATTTGCAATCTGATTTATTTCTATAGTGTGGTAAAAGATGGCCACGCTCTTAGCATTTTTATTTTGCTGTTCCATCAACAAGAATAAAAGACTGTATGTAAATTTGGTTCCCCAAAGAGTAAAATCCACTAGATTCCTTGGTATCTGACAAATTGCTTCGAAAAAAGTAGAAGATGGACACTTGAAAAGATACATAATAAATATTTATAAAGGATCCTCATTTTCATCACGTGACTCTCCATTTGTGAAGAAACTGTTATTGCTTTAACTCGATTTTGTGATAGGACGGGTGGAGGTAGCATTATCTGATAAAATAAGAGAAAATATTAGCAGTAGTAGGGGCTGGGCATGTAGCGCAGGGATTGGCTGTTAAAGGGGTGGGGGGGGGGGGTTAAGAGAACAAAACAGGTTAATTTAATGGATAATTCGTGAGAAATAGACGATGGCCATTACGTAATAAATATTTATTTGTTCCATATATATCGCTTTTGTTTTTAATCTTCGAATTAATATTCTAGATATGAAAAGGGAAACTTCAATTAAAGAGACTGAAAATAGATGAGTTACATGTATATCGTTTGAGAAATATATTCCCTCATGGGGGGGGGGTCATTTTTCCTGGGCATGTGAAGCGCTAGCCGTGGCGGAAGGAAAGATCTCTTGAGGAGCAATTAGACGTGGGAGAAAGGAGCTATCGTGCGAGGGTCAGTTATGACGAAAGAGATAGGCCTCTCCAGTCGGAAAATGCCATGCCGGCAGGGGGCAGTAGACAATATCAAAATGACTATTGGTGTTCTTTGGGGCGAGGAGGCAATGGGCCTTTTTCGCCTGAGCCTCGAATCAGTTTTTTTTTGGTTCGCTCGTAATCACAGTAATGATAACAGAATGCAAAGTGATCAATCACTTTGCATTTATTGATTGATAAATGTAAACTTCATGCTTCTTGCCCATAGGGCATGCGGAGGGATAATAGCGTCATTCCCAAAACCGAAGGGCTTCGAATTCGGCTCCTCAAAACCCTCTTGTGAATATTTATTCAATAGTCACATTTGGCGAGGCTATGTACTTCTTAGGAGCTAGGGTGGATTGGCAAGGAGTGGTAAATAGGCTACTGTGTCAATCAACTCCTGGTAGCGAGCCGTTTGACAAGTGTAACCTGTGCCAATAGAAACTAAGACTAAAGAAAGGAAGTTGGAATTTTTTTTTTCATTTTTTTTTTTTTTTCAATTGAAAGTATAGAGTGACGCTTACACTTGAAATACACAGAAATAATCCTAAATATGAGAAAATTTGCTGAGCCCACCCCCCCCCCCCCTGAGCCGCTGATTTTACGTTAAAGTTTAGCTTATGCTTTATTGAGATTAGACTAAACAGTTGCTTTCCGAGCACGATTTCTTTGGTATTGTAGAAAAGTTAGTAGAGCCAGGTCATTGACATTTACAGGAATTGACTAAAATTATAAATTTCTGAAATTCCTGGAAGACTAAAGAAATAATTTTTCATTTTTTTTTTATCAATTGAAAGTAAAGATTGACGCTTAAACTTGAAATACACAGAAATAAACCTAAATATGAGAAAAGTTTCTGAACCCCCCCCCCTGAGCCGCTGATTTTACGTTAAAGTTTAGCTTATGCTTTATTGAGATTAGACTAAACAGTTGCTTTCCGAGCACGATTTCTTTGGTATTGTAGAAAAGTAAGTAGAGCCAGGTCATTGACATTTACAGGATTTGACTAAAATTATCAATTCCTGAAATTCCCTGGAAGTTTTATTTACCAAGCTCATCAACTTGCTTTAAAATATCAAAGACAGTTTTCCCGGAAAGAAATTTTCATCATGTAATTCGTATCTTTAAAATATTAGAACTTTAGCGTAAGCAGTGGTGAGCGTGGGATGGGGGACTATCTCTCTTCGTATATAGGATAATTTATCTTTGTTTTAGGTTTAAAGGTCGCTCTTTACTTTCATTGAAAAAAAAAGTTTATTTTTATTTAATACCAAATGAAGGCACATTATTTTAGCTACACACACTTAATTTTCATGGATCTTGTTCTCATCGAAATCCAAAAAATAACGTATTTTGTGGAAAGTTCTAAGGTCCGACTGGTTTAATTTGTTAAAGAAAAGAACAATTACTTTCACAATTTATTTGCCTTTACTTTCACTCTCAAGTAAAGACTTATTCTTTTTCACTACTATTATATTTTTAAATGTTTTAAATTTAACTTGTTCTTTGCTCTCGAATATTCTTAATTTTAATCTTACTCTTGCTTTCTTTTAACATTTACCTTGAAAGTAAGATCTACTCTTAAACGTGTGAAATAGGTTTTTTGCACGGTATTGTTCCTTTTTATGTTGTTTTCATTTTTCACCTCAACTATTTTTTTAAGTAAATCAATACATTTTTTATTAACAGTTAAATTAAGTATATAATTTAATAGCTTATTATTATTAACTTTAATAATAATTTTAATATAATATTATTATAATTTAATAACTTATTATCAAGGCCGTATCCAGGGGGGGGGGGTTACCCGATTTGCCCCCCCCCCAGAAATTTTTGACCGACTCGAAAATAAGTCGAAAATTAGTAAAACCTAGGTAAAAATCAGTAAAATTAGTCGAAAACTGAGTCAAAAATTAGTAACCCCCCCCCCCCTGAACAAAAATCCTAGATACAGCCCTGCTTATTATATATAAAAAACTTATTTTCCCATTATTTTTTCGATTGGTTCCTTTCTCAACTTTTCTCTAGTTCATTCGAAAGAATATGCTCAAAAGAAAAGATTTGAATCTTGTGAGTTGCACGAATTTTAAATGCCAACTCACATTCTTGTTTTTCAAAGTTTTTTTTGCACTTTTTTCTTATCCAAATTTTGACTACTTCATGTTTCCTAACTAAAAATGATCTTGTCAAACTCCTAGTCTTTTATTTTAACTCTTTAATCTTGGTTATTTTGCTTACCATTTCGATGTTGGAAATTGGAAATATTCGAATTACTTTGCTCCTTTAGTTTTCAGTCGTAATGGGGGACATCCAAGGGTAAAGGTAAACTTTTATCGAGAACACCAACTTTTGCAAAATGACAAACTTGAGAATGTTTTTGAGTACAGAGAATTGTTTCGAAACTAATTCTTGAAGTACCTTTCAAGTTAAAACTAAATCGGTTTGTCAAACAAGTCCTTTAACACGTTTCTTAAGATCACATTCATGTGCTCATCTGCACAGAAGGGGAGGGGGATTTCCCAAAAGTAAATTTCCCCGAGGAGAAAACACGAGCGAAGAGAACATTTTCCACTTAAAAACATGGAAACTATGACCTGGAAATCCATTTTTGACATTTAAGTGGTGTTAACATGCATGTCCATCAATTCTTCGATGCCTACACATCTCTGTCTGGTCGTGTATACTTGCTTGAGCTTGTAAGTTCAGCCAGACATACACGTGAACGTCACTCTTAAGCACATATGATAAATATAGTGCAAAAAAGGTTTCTTCTTTGGTAGAGTTTGAAATCCTAAGCACAGTTCCAGATTCTAGAACTGGATGCTTAGCTGAAACTCTATGCAGCCAATCGCCAAATTTCACATTTGAAATGTAGAAGAAACGGAAATTACCTTTGACTTTATACAGATTTAGCACTATTATTAGTGAAATTTATGTTCAATCTCCCATGTTTCTTAGCGCAAAGCTTTGCTAGATGCACAAAAACAGAATTGTCAGGAGATAGATTTTCAAAACCACCACTGGGGTTCCTAAAAACAAGGGATTTTTTTAGGGTTGACTAAGATCTCTCAAAAAGGTAAACTATAATAAAAAAAAGTACCCCTGACCAAGGCCGTATCTGAGGGGGGAGGGGGTACAAAGTATGACCCTCCTCCCCCCTCCCCCCGCCAAAAATGCATTACAAACATCCATTCTGGCGATGGGTTTTCAACCGGTAGAATCTCCCCTTGGGATGGGAGTTTCCGGGGTGAATTTTCAAGGGGAAATTTTACACGGAGGGAATTACAAAGGGAGAAATTCTCCATGCGGAAATTTTCCGGGGGAAAAATTCCAAGAAATCCCCTTGTTGTGAATTTCTGGACTGGCGTCTCTAGACCTGCAAGTTTAGACCGCATCTGAGTGCCACTTTCAGACATTTCAGGCAGTTTTGAGATTTCGAGACAGAGGGTTTAACGTTGCTTTCTTTCTTTTTCTAGTTGAATGGAGCTTTGACCATTGGAACCCTGGATGGTGCCAATGTTGAAATGATGGAAGAGATGGGAGCTGAGAACATTTTTATTTTTGGTATGACGGTTGATGAGGTTGAAGCTCTCAAGAAAAAGGGTTACAATGCTTGGGATTACTACAATGTAAGTGAATTACATTGCCTTGTTTTCATAAACTTTGTTGCCTTGATTAAAGTGCATCAAAGCTTATCTCCGTTTACATATCTCCTGCCTTCTACATATTAATTAGATTAATTCTTTGGTTAACTCTAGAATTGTAACCCTAATGATAAATAGACGTCCATGTGAATAATTCACAGAAGGCCCATCATGTCACACATTTGTATTAAATTTAATTTTTTGAATAAATTTGAAATAAGTGTTCATACCAGACAATAAATGTTGGAACATATTGGGAGAAAGTATTAAAGTCATGTGATTTGGCAGATTTGGACACAAACTTTCTCTGCGTTTATTTATTTATTTTTTTTTTTTTGACAGTTTTTTTTTTACTTCTTATATTTGCCTGAACCTTCGATCAAATTATTTTGAAAAATTTGCTGTGAATATTCATATGAGATACATTTCTCAGCCAAAACCTCACAAAAGCATAATGGAACTTTTTTTGCCCTGAAATTCTCTCATAAAAAGTGCAAATGGCAAACAGCCATGATGGGCCAAATTGTTTTTAAAGACATGCAGACAGGTCGAAAGTCATAAAGTGTGATCTGAGCCACGTCTTAATTAGTATAATAAGGGCCATACAGATTCTACACATTAAGATGTGTATATGTTGCCGTGAATGTCCGAAATCTGGTTAATGCCGACCAGTGTCGTTACTAGCCAAAATGTTTGGGGGGGGGGGGGGCGAGAGATTTTACCGACTGGCTGGTCATTTTTATCGACTTTTTTTGTCAATAATCGTGGCTTCGTGCCACGATTTTACCGAGACTTATTTTTTTACCGAGTGAGCAACACATGGGGGGGGGTGCCCCCTCCCCCCATACATGACGGCCGTGATGCCGACATTCACCGGTGAATGTCCGAAATTCTTTTTTCTCTGCTTGGATTCAATTAGCCTTGTGAGTCCGCTTTTTTAGTCTTATGCAAGCTATGATGGTAAAAGTTAAAGTTAGGTTAGATTAAATTTGGTTATAAATATCAGAAATGGGATAAAAACCTGACCCAATTTAACTAAACCTAATTTAACCTAACCTATCGTCATCAAACCTTTCATTAAATTGAAAATTTTGACTGGCAACGCTGACTAAATCCAAGGAGAAAAAAAGATATCTCGGACATTCACCGGTGAATGTCGACATTGAAGAATATCGAACATTCACGGTTACACATACACAATTTAAACCAAACAGCTTTGTCCTTGTCTCAATTCATGCATAAGACTATTAAGCCTCTCTATTATTAACCTCCTTATTGGTAGATGTAAGGCGACTAGAAAAGTCACTTCTTTCTCTCTTCTCAACTAATAATAATCATTTCGAACTTTTGAACGGCTATTGCTTCAATATTAAGATGAATAAGAAAAACGAACTACTTTAGCATTATTAGCGTTATTCGTCGCATTTACAGTATTACCCTAAAATGAAGGATCCTTATTGCTAAATTTTACCAATTAAGACTAGCCATTTTGGCAATTAAGACAGGGCTATAGGCTACTTTTTTATTCTTGCTGGTGGTGCGTACCCCGCATGTAGGAGAACGCACATTTTTAGAAAAAAAGTAGCTTCAGGGGTATTATATTGGTCATGAATATAGTTAACGATTCTACGGTTGATTTTTCTAAAAAATTCTAGTTTTAATTAAAAAAAGATCGATTTTGGCATAGTCTACTTGTCTTAGTCGGTAGGCATTGGTAAGAACATTTCCACGAGTGGAGTCAGATCTTAAAATCGGCTTAGATTGAACACTGCCGTGAGTCTATTGGTCTATTGGTATTCTATTGGTCAGGCGTATAGATAATGACTTAATGAGTATTCTATTCGTCATAAATATAGCTAATGAACTGGGAAAAAATGGACATTTTTTTCATGAAGACATTAATTTAAAGAGCTTTAGGAAAAAATTTTAATTTCCTACGCTTTTTTGCCGATTGTTCAAGTACTTTTTAGATTATGTAGTAAATATTTTAAAGCCATATTTTCAAAAAAAAACTTTGTTTTAAAAGAAAATTAGGTCTATGCGCTAATTTGAAAATGTTTTCAAAAATTCAGAGACTTCATAAGAATTTTTTTTCTTAACACAAAAGTCATATATACTGATCTAATAGATCAATCCCATTTAATAATTTTACAAGTTTTTTGCTATAATTTTGCCTACTCTGTTTTGAGTCATCAAGTTTTAAGCTTCGGCCAAGAATTTGGAAAGATATTTGGTTGAGGCATTTCGAATTTACGTGGTCCAGTTTAAAAGTATGGTGACTTGAACACCACTTCAAACTCAGTTTCAGAAATGAAACCTCTATGGAGATTATGCCAAAAAGGGGATATTTTACTCTTCTTGTAACCAAAAGAAAGTATTTAGGAAGGCTTAGTTATCGGGATTGTCCCTACTTTTGTCCGATGTGTGGGGAGGAGAAAGATTTATAAGACTTAACTGTGGTATTTATATTTAGAGTCTAAACATACCTTTTTTTATAGGCTAATCCTGAACTGAAGCAAGTGATCGATCAAATTCGTGACGGCTACTTTTGTCCAAATAACCCTGGGGAGTTTATGGACGTTTTCAATAATCTCATGTACCATGATCGCTTCCTTACATTGGCTGACTATGATGACTACATCAAGAAGCAGGAAGATGTAAATGTAGCCTACAAGGTAATATTCTCCTTTCTCGTGTAGACATGTCTTGCCTTTATCCAAGAATACGAAATCGAGCTTCTTTGCGTTTGTACAAGAATAACAGCTTGAATACAAGTTTCGGATTGTTCGAGCTTCTGATAGATAAGACAACAGGGGAACGCTACTAAAAAAAATACGCGGAATTTATGTCAACATGATAATGGCAACTGATTCGTGGAAGTCTAAAAGAGACCTGTTAGAAGGTAAAAAAAAAATGTCAAAAGGGTCTATAATGTAGATATTTTGAAGAATTGAGAGCATAATTAGCTAAAAAGCGTCCAGGAAAGCGACATCGTGAACCCTCTTCTATCACGACAGCGCCCCGGTGCATTCTTCACGAGGTCCAAAAGAAGCTTTGAATTGCTGCCACATCCACCCTATAGCCCAGACCTAGTCCTAATTGTCCTTTTATTAGTCTTAAAACTTATAGAACAGTTGAAAGGCGTATGTTTTGATACCATCAATTCAGCAAAACACGCAGCAAAAATATGCTCATAAAGAAATCTCCAGATTTCTTCAAAAGTGGTCTAAAACCGTGATTCCCAACGTGGGGCGCAGGCCCCACCATCGGGGTGTGGCAATATTTTGGTGGGTCTTGGACAGGATGTGTAGCCTTCGGCTGACTACTTTAGAGCCTTAATTCTGAAAAAAAAAACATTGTTCATGTGAGTGACGTCATCATATTGTGGTGTCGTCACAAATATTGTCATGTGATGACAATATTTTTTATTAGTATAAAATATGCCTAAAGGACGACCCGTAAAAAGATACCAAGCTTCCTTCAGGTGAGTGCACATAAACATAGTTATGAGTCACAGAGAAGCAGAGGGACATCTCGTAAAAAAAAACCTTACGACTAAAAACCTTGTCCTTCTTTTTTACTGGCTTACAATTTCACACAGGTCAAATAATCAGCTGGAATTGATATTTTTGTTCTTCTGCTGGTTATTTTGAATTGCGGCATTTGAAATTGTCATAGAAAAGTTAGGTTAGGTTACAAAAGACATACAAGGTTCTGTGGTAGTGGCATTCCAAAACCTAACCATTAGTTATTCTTTCTAACAATCAGATTTATAGTAACGTTATGTTCAGTATTTAAATTTTAATAGTGATCTTTTCTTAAAAAGCAACTGAAGTCAAATAGTAATTAGTTAAAGTTTTATCTATGCCGTACGTTTTTATGTATGTTTTATATATATAAAAACTTTTTATATGCATTATAAGTTTTTTGGTCCCTTTGAAAACGCTGACCTGTTTTGATTATCTTGTGGGCTTTGAGTCGGATTGGTCCTTATTAAAAAATTAAACGCGGCTCCCCAAGGTTAAATAATTATGTTTCTGCTGTATTTATGTATACTGATCGAAACATTTTTAAAGAGATTTTTTCAGCTTTTGTTTTGAATGAAAATGTGTGTGCTTGGGCGCTAAATGCAAGGGGTAATTTCGCAAATATAAAAAAAGAAACTTAATTTAGTTTAATGCTTAAAACTGTTTGTAGTCATTCTTCTATTTTTTGTTTTTACTTTTCTTATTAAGGCTTCTGGAGGAATTATGCTTCACGCTTGTAATTTTTTGTAATTTGCAATCGTAATCTGTAATCTGTAAAATGGAATTTGCATTTTTGTAGGAAGAATAACATCCTGCATTAATTCAGGAAGTTTATTTTTTTTTTGTCAAATACGCCTCTGACTTTTGTGACGCCCGTTACATCAAATTAAAATTTGAAACTTAGCTCCGGGAATCTCTTACAAAAAATGTGCAAAAATGTTCTCTAGTTAATTATTTAAAAAAAAGTAATGGTCTATTTTTACAATCCCTTTAGTACCAAACGGTTTTTTTAAATTAACTTCCAAAATAATATTTCTGCAGTCTATTATTTCTATTCATCGACCTCTAATGTAATAAATTCTTCAGTAGACCATCAGAAGGCCTAGAGTCTGATTAAACCATAGAGAACAAGGTAAGAGCCTTGTCTTTGTATAAAGGCGGCGCATGCGATCCTTCAAAGAAGAGCAAATCGAGTTTCCTGGTCTAGTGGAAGAATACCAACTTTTACGATATCCCCTTTAGTGCGGAATTGGTTTGAAATAAGCAACATTTTGTGAAGAAAAATTTATAGTAGTCTCAAATTTTGTTTTTATCGATCCTCAGGGTAATTAATTCATTAGTAGACCACTGGAGGGCATAGATTTTGGTTAAACTCATTTTTATAAACTAGCTATAAGGTGTGTTTTGGAGTAAAGCCAAATCTCGAGAATCTAAAGTTCTATCCCAGGACTTTGAGATCTATATGAGGATCGTATCACGAAGTTGAGGACACATTGCTGGACTTCATAGCGTTCATAATGCAGCCTTGGGTTAAATCAGTGGTGATTCTGGCCTCTATTGCGCCCGGGGCAAGAGCTTGATTAGCAACCCCCCCCCCCTGTCTTCCACAAAATTCTGATGTCAAATTTTAACAAAATTTGAGTTTATAAACGAAATCATTTTCAATTTATTGATCAGTTATGAATTATTTTTTTTTTATCATTTTTCAGATTATGATTAAAATATATTAATTTGTTATTATTTAATTTCTTATTTTAATTTATTAATTATTTTCATTTACTAAGTGCGCCCTCTTTATTTTAATAAGATTTGAAATTTCAAAATAACAATGACCGTTATATTATTTATTTGAAATTTTGCGCCCTGTACCCCCCACGCTAAAACTGCTTATTGATTGAATGTAGCGTGCCTTTATGAAAAGAACTTATTTATTGTAAAGCCTTTTCACGTCCTTGATTTGCATGGAAAGAGAATTTTGAATTGGTTCTCTTTAGTATTGACTTTGAGAGTCCCTGGATTGTTCGCTGTGACATGTTTAATTTGAGACATCATTTCAGTAGTCCGCGTGTGATTTTTGATGTATTTTAGAAGTTAATGAAAACAATCATCTGAAAAGATTCCATTTATTGGTTACTTGGAAGTTGAGTGGGAAAAAGTAAAATACAGTACCTTTTCTTTTATTCCTCTTCACACACAAGGATCAAGTTCTACGTCCCTAGTAAACTTTGAGGCTATGTTTTGCCGCTTTCTAGCGTATTTGCGAACCTTTAGCGAGTATCTTAGATTTTTTTTCTGATTTTAAGTAAAAGGTTGTCTTCAGTTTCTTAATAAGTTAGAAATTGAGGAAGAACGAAAGAAAAACAAAGAGTATCATGTGATACCAGGTATTTCCTCTTTCTTTCTCTTTTTCTTTCTCCCCCTCTCTTTCTCCCTCCCCCCTCTCTCTTTCCCTCTCCCTGTACTTCCCTCCTTCCCTTCCCCCTTAATCTCTCTCCCTCCCTGTCTCTATCTCCTTGCATTCTCCCCCCTCTCTTTCCATGTCTCTGCCCTCTTTATGTTTCTCTCTCCCTCTCTTTCTCTCCAGTCTTTATTATTATTTTTTTTTTTTTTTACAATTACTGAGTGTCGAAAGCTGGGCCTTTTGGGGAGACACATACATAGTGTGTTTTTTTTTGGAGAGGGAGGCTTCAGGCGAAATTCCAAAATATCTAGACAAGACCCATATTTTTGAACAATTTGCCTGCTTTTGAAGCTTTGAAGATCCCCCTCTGCTCCGAAATTTGAGCCTCTCCCCCAAAGAAACTCATACAGTCACGCCTCCTGAATATAAGGGTTTGATCATGTGTATCGAAGCTGTTTAAAATTTCAGTAACTTCTGTTGTGTATTTCTCATCGATTTTGTCCCATACAACATGTAAGAGTATCAACTATCCTTTATCACTAGTGTTGGAACACCGCTTCGTATCGAGTTTTATGTGTCAGCATATTCTGTTTGACCTCATAGTTTCAACAACTATTCAAAAATGCTTTGATTTTTCCTTAATCTTTTGTTTATTATTTACTGCTGTTATTATTATTATAACTATTTTAGTTACATAATCGACCTTCGAATATGGTTATACAAGAAAAAAAAAAAAAAAACATAATTAAATTCTGAGTAGGCCTATGGGATAGCCTTTGAAATTAGATAAGTTGATTTTCATAATATAGCCTTTGAAATCAGAGATATTAATAAAGTTTTCACTGCGATTCTTCCTCTTTACTCTGGAAGTTTTACAATAATTTTGAGAGGACTAAATACTATTAATGATGTATGCTGGATTATTTATAGAAATACGAATTTACTTTAAGGATACTTCTTAGTATATGTATTATATTATTTAAGCTATTATTCTTAAGTCTATGATATTTTTTTTTATTTGTTTGCTCTATTTATTCTATCCCAATTTTTCGACTTAATTCACTTTTTCCGAGTTAATCAATACTTCCTGTAATTCTAGGATCAAGAAAAATGGACACAAATGGCAATTATGAACATAGCGTCTTCTGGAAAGTTCTCAAGTGACAGAACCATTGCTGAATACGCTCGAGATATCTGGGGTGTGGAGCCGTCCTGGGAGAAGCTCCCTGCTCCCCATGAGCCACGTGAGATAGAGGAGGTCACCGGAAAACTAGAAGTTTGAACCGACCTCTTGGCCAAACCTCATTTAAAGATCTTTTATTGTTGATGGCTATCTTTCTACATGTTTTGACTGTGTTTGAGTTCTAGTGGCTTGTGGTAGTATTTTATTTTCTCTTGTTCTCGATTTTTGCGATAATTAAATTACTAAGTAAATGTATTGCTGAACATTTATCTCAAATTTATTTTCAAATAGTTATTTGGTTTGGCGGGTAATCCCTCACAAGACAAGACAAGGCAAGGAAACATGTATTGTATAGGACTTTACAGTTCCTGCCGGCGGTGCTGATCTCCGTTTCTTGGACCTTCAATGGGAGTTGGGGACAACCATCCTGTGATTTCATACACCCCTCCTGTTTAGCTGTTCCAAGTTTCCCAAGGTACTCACTTGGAACTGGGTCGGCTCTGAGTAAGTTTACAGTTACATAACTGACCCTTCACAAGCCCAGAAGGACTAAGTTTACACTTCAGAGTCAATAAACACAGCAAAAAAAGCAAGAATTATAAGATTGATAGGAAAAAAAATCAATACATTAAATCTTTTAAAACGGTTAAATATTAGCCTTTATTGTTTTCTCATTAGTTGCTTCTGAATTGATTTATTGTGATTAATAGTCGTATTTTGTGCATAAACACTTTTCGGATTACCAATTAATTTTCACTGAAATTTAAAGCAAATCTATTTATATTATTCCTTTTTATGAATTTTACAGACTATCTAGCCAACAGGCTCTAAAATAGGTCTACTAAACATGACGATATACTCTGCAGTTTTTGGAACCTTTGGACCAAGGAAATTTAATTGGGTTTCCTGAAATAAAATCGTTGTACTATACTTGTAATATCTAAACTTTATATTTTTCATGGTTCAAATTTTTGGATTTGTAGCCTCATGTATTTATTTAGTGCCAGTATCCTCAATTTTATATACCATTTTACTCATAGTCGTATAGTAATAAAAAAAAGTAAATAATCTACTACAATAGAGATACGACAAAAAAAAGGGATAGACCTTGAACAAATTCCAATAGAAATGATTTTTATACCATTCGATAGAAAAAAACGCGCTTATTAACATATCCAAAATCGGCATCGTTACCCCGAGGTGAAATGGGTCAAATTGACCCTTAAAGTGCGGATGAGGGGCAAAGCTAAAAGTTCGTTATGTGATAATACATAGAAAAAGATTTCTTCGATGGGGTTATTGGGGTCGTAGATTAAGAAAATAAATGTAAATATGGTCCATCATCAGTATAACAGGGATATTTAGGGGAATTCCTCTTTAGTGTTTGAAGTGGGAGGGGTTATCTCCGAAAAAGCAATGACATATCTTATTTTAGTGAATAAAGCGTTCTTTCTAGGGTCTTCTTGGTCGGAGGTAATGAAAAAAGGGAAAGAAAGTACTTGGAACCTACAAAAACTGACATTTATGCTATTTAGTGCCAAAAACCAAACAAATAAATAAAAATCGTAATAATGAAAATATAATATAAATATAGGATTGGTAACAAGTAACAGATTTTGTTACCATACTTGTCAAGTCTTCCCTCAAAGTGCGAGGGGGGGGGGGTTGAAGAAATAACTTTTATGGAGCTATCAGTGTCATAAAAAAAAACAAAGGAACATGAAAATACTCTTGAATTAATTTAACATGTGTGAACACCGGCTTGATGTTCTATCAGTATCAATTGAACTCAGTAATTAACCCTTCACCTTTGAAATTACACCGGCCAATGCTACTGATATCCATTTACTAACCTCCTGAATAATTTTGCACAATGCCATCTCAAAGAGAGGTATACGCATTATAATTTTGTTGATCAAACCTTGGCTGAAACCTGAAGTATTAAGACGTATTAAGTATATTAAGTATATATGTATATATGTATATTAAGTATTAAGAAGTATTAGGTATTAATCCAGAAGCCTTACTGGTGGAGGCGGAATGACAGAATTTCAGCGAAATCTTTGAGTTATGTTGCGTCCTGCTTGCATTGAAGTATATCATGCAGGAACTTGCATGAAAGAAATGCTTGACTAGCGAACACGGAGAGATAGGGCTCTCAAGGCAAAAAAGGGACCACGAAGACGCATTGCTTGTCATAGAAATGCTTGAAAAGTCAAAATTGTTCGAAAATAGTCAAGGACTGAGAAATATAGTCAAGGGAATAATGGCTCGATTAAAATCAAACACGGAAGAAGCTCTAAAAGTGGGAGCTGTGATTCTCGAGGGTATGGTCGACAAGTCAGTAAAGGATTATATTTTCTGAAAGAAATCACAAAGGAATAACTGCCTAGAGTCTCAAGCAGGTTGACCAAGAATTTAAAATTGACATAGGACCATTAGTTTGCCTGGAATAAGAGGCAAACAAGGCACGCCCGCCTATGGTCTTGGGAAGGTTGACCAAGAATTTAGAATTTGCAGTAGGCATCAAGACGAGGCCATTGATTTTGAATTGAAAATCAAGTATTTTGCAGTAGGCATCAAGACATGGCTAATTGTAGGAAAAAAGCCAAGACAGATAGTCCGAGTAATTGAGGGGCAAAAATGTTTAAATGGCACGGGTAAATGGTGGGAGTAAGTATGACTCTTATTGGGTAAGAAATTTTGAATTGAAAATCAAGTATTTTGCAGTAGGCATGAAGACATGGCTAATTGTAGAAAAAAGCCAAGACAGATAGTCCGAGTAATTGAGAGGAAAAAATGTTTAAATGGCACGGGTGAATGGTGGGAGTAAGTATGACTCTTATTGGACAAGAAATTTTGAATTGAAAATCAAGTATTTTGCATTAGGCATGAAGACATGGCTAATTGTAGAAAAAAGCCAAGACAGATAGTCTGAGTAATTGAGAGGCAAAAATGTTTAAATGGCACGGGTAAATGGTGGGAGTAAGTATGACTCTTATTGGACAAGTACTTGTGTGTTAGTTTTTGGAAAGGCACGCCCGCCTAGAGTCTCAGGCAGGTTGACCAAGAATTTTAAATTGATATAGGACCATTAGATTGCCTGGAATGAGGTAAACAAGGCACGCCCGCCTATGGTCTTAGGAAGGTTGACCAAGTGTTTAGAATTGACACAGGACCATTAATTTGCTTGGGATAAC
>JAQQPU010002061.1:24852-72416 GCA_029168905.1 Artemia sp. Kazakhstan ARC1039 | reverse complement strand
TCACTTGTCTTTGTGGCTATGAAATCAGTTTTCTCAGATCTTACATTCAGATAAAAGCTCTTGAGTGTCATCGGAATAATTAACGAGTACCAACAATAGATACATCAAAAGAATTGACTTTTTATGCTGATTTCAAATATACAAAATTCATAAAGTTTAATGTTACCCATCAAAAGCAACAAGCCTGAGAAAATTTGCCTGGTTCTGCAATAAGGGGGAAACACCCACAAAAAGTCTAGTGATCTTAATGAAAATCACACAATCAGATTTAACATATCAGACGGTCGTTGGATATGTTAAATGTGATGGTCAGATTTAGTCGTTAACATATCAAATTTGAAGAACGGTCAGAAATTCAATCGAAAAAAAGTTTTTTCAACTGAAAATAAGGAGCAACGTTAAAACTTAAAATGAACAAAAATTATTCTGTATACGAGGTAGATGATCTTAATGAAAATCATACCATCTGATTTAGCATATCAAAGAACCCTGTTGCAGAGGTTTCAAGCTCCTATATACAAAAACATGGAATTTTACATTTTTGGCCAGAGTGAAGATGCGTTTTTTTTTTTTTTTTTTTTTTTTTTTTTTTTTGTCATCGTATCGAACCGGTCATCCTAGGAGATTGGGAAAAGGCTTTTTTGAAAAAAAACTTGTTGTGTTTTTTTATTTAATTTAGGTAAATGCTGTAACTGTTTAATCCGATTTGACGGGTTATGCTTAGCTGGCAAGTCTTACACCATTTTACGTACCGCATTTCGTAGCATAAGTTCTTAAGTAGCAGTGTCAAAGGTCTAATAAATCAGAATTTTATTAAGTGACATATGTTTTGAGAGATAGCCTCTCTCTCACCTTGCTAAGTAAAATCTATTATCTCTGTTTTTCTTTGTGTGTGTGTCTGAAAGTAATTCATACAAGTTCATCCTTACTGCTACTATTTTCCAATTTCTGTGTTTTATATTCGCTTTTTATTACTGTACATTAAATCATTTCAATGGTCACTGAATTATCTTTATCTCTCGTATTCCATACACAGGGAGAATTTACCTGTGAGGCTGGCCCAGAGGACTCCGGGGACCCCTGGTACAAATTTAGGTGGATGATGTTCTTATAGGAACTTCAAAATATGAAATTCCCACTCTCCCATCACTTCTCATATATTCAAGCCCTACAAGAAAAATAAAGTGCCTTTTATCTAAAAAGTTTAATGTTAATTGGCTCAGTCAAAAGTTGCAGAAATTTGAAAATCATTGCAGAATCCCGTCCATAGTTTGGATTTATTTTTAATATATTTGATTGTTTTAAAAGCATGTGACTTTTTATTGTCGAGTTTTTGAAACGTTTTTATTGGAAAACTTCGCAAGCTCCTTTTTGGCTCTTTGGTACCCAAAATAAAGGGTGTGCCTGACATTTTTATAATATTTTAAGAGGCCCAAAACAATCATCACCTATTTCCCCCGCCTCCTTTCAACTCAATTCTTCTTTGAAAATTCGACTACTGGCGCTAGAGCCCAATAGAGCACTCTTTCTTACTTTCTTACTTTCTAGCTGGATTTCGAAAAAGGCTCAGGTAATTCGTTTTGTTTTAGGCCTGATGATTTTTGCTTGGGGTACAGGACTATATTCTTCCTGATTTTTGACGCTTATTCTTTTAAAACATGTAGCGAAATGGTGCAAGACGAACTGGCTGTACTACCAAGACGAGTTTAGAAGGAATTCAAAAACAATTCAACCATATCACAAGCCTCTGCTCTTTTTAAATGATGTTAACGATGAAACGACAACGAGAGCGTAAGTTTTTTTCTCTGATTTTTTTTTTCTTTTTTTTTGTAAACAATAATGACGGGTATAACTCGAAAAAGCGAAAGGGGAGCAATTACAGATAAAAAATTGGAAGAAAAGAGGTACTAAAAAAAATTAACCGTGAAGAAATTAGCATCATTTGTATGATTAATTGCTTAGACACGGTTCTATTCGTTTTGGCTTTCGGTTGATTCAAGTCGAATTTATGTATTCATAGTAATATTTTTTGTTTTACTTCTGTTAGCTTTAATTTATATTTGTTTTTTTCATTTCTATTTGCCTTTTTGTCTCTATTTGTCTTTTAATTTGAATTTCTGTTAATTCTTGTTTAATGATTGTTTGTTTTAGATTTGACTTATTGCATGACTTAATTTCTGCTCGTTTGAGGTTGAAAGTTGCTCTTAACTTTTCTTTGATAAACTGTTTTTACTTAAGTTTGAATTGAAGCTTCAACTGCAGGACTCTCAAATGTGTTGAATTTGATGAAATAAGCATCAACAAAATTCAGCCCCCTTTTGAGAGTGTTTTCTCCCTTTTTACCTACATTACATACCAAAAGCTCATTGATATAGCAATTTCATTTCGAATGAGGTAAAAAAAAAGAAGTAGAACGAAAAACGGAGCCACATCCCTAGTGAAAAGGTGGCTTTCCTTGTTGCTCAGGATGAGGAATCATATTTATCTTAAATGAGAGTTTCAGCTATGATATTTCTAATTGTGCAGTCTTCAACCACGATTACACAGCTTTCACTGCGGTACTAACTTTGCGTAAATAAAGTTAAACCAAATTTATTGTAAATATTCGGAATTAGAATAAAAAACTAGATTGTTTTGTTGTGTAGGCCTATATATAATGGGGCCCGTGGCCCTCTTTTTATCAGACAAATATCCCTTTTTATTTTAACATAGATTTACCTACAAAATAATTTGAATTTACAAGTTAAAAGCTCAGAGAGGCTTGCCTGTTTTCAATGCAATTTCGCAAGAGGAACAAATTGGTTTTAAATTCCATTTTTATCTGACTAACTCTCGCCATTGAAATTTAGTTTATGCATAAAGCAAGTTTGATTTTGACTTGCCATACATTTGATTGGCCCGAGTCTACACTTAACCCCGTCAGGGGCTATCTGACTTTCTATGTGTACATGTATTTTTTAAGGTAGTTCGTGTTCTGAGCTCGTGTATGGAATTCAGAGTTTGAGAATTATCGTCATTGTAGTATCCACTGGAGGACCCCTCCCCCATCAGGGATATATTTATCAGTGAAGGCACAGATCTTGGCACTTATCCCCCCCTCCATGGGTAGTACACTTGTCGTACCTAAACTGGTTACAATGTCACTGTAGGAAGAGCATAAAGAACCCGTGGGACTGCTCGGACGCGTAACTATACTGTAACTTACGCTGGGACTGCCAGACCTTACACTGGTGGTATTAGAGAACAAATACTGGTGGCTGCTGTGGGATGTTTAAAATTGTTTGTTTTTTTTTAGTTTGGGTTTGTCTCTACTTACCAGTCATCACTATGAAAAGCTTGACTCTTCAGTTTATTTTAATGATACTTAAGTTAACCATGACTGGATTTTAGGAATTATAAATGGTGTTTCAAGTAATATTTCAAAGATGCCTTTTTTACGTCATCTCAACGTTTTCATAGGCTGGTAAGCCCAGGATAAAGTTTTAAATTTAAGAAAACTGAAGGATAATTCGGCCGGGCTTAAATATCTACATTTGCTAAAATACCGGTTAAATACTTTCTGTAAACCATGAAACTTATTGCTACAGTGAAAATAAATACTATTTTCCCTATTTCTAGGGAAACGTTCGATAAAAACCATGCAATTAAATATCTCTAGGAACTCTCTTTAATTAAGGAAATCCTCTTTTTATCCCTCTTTTCCCTTTACATCTATATTCTCTGCTTAGGATATCATCCTTGGCATATCCCTCTTATGCTTTGATTACCTTTGTGTTAAGGATGCTACTTGTTGAAGGTTTACTCATTAGGTCCTACGCAGACCCTGAGCACAACCACTTTTCCTTAAGTCTGTTTGCTCCCTGCTCCTCTTTTGTTCAACCTCAACTAAAACCCTCATTTTACTCCACTGAAATTTTAAAGAGGTCATTCCAACCCCCCCCCCTTCCCCAAACTCGTCTGCCATTATGCTTGTTAGCCCTCAACTAACACTACAGTCGTATATCAATGGAATTTAATTCAGAAAGATATCAGAGAATTTCTATTTGCTACAGGGCTATCACCTAATCATTAAAAAGGTAACGCCCTCTCTCATCTTCTCCCTTCGCACTCATTTGGCCTCAACTAAAAACGTGATTTTATCAGATAAATTTACCACAGAAAATTATAGACAATTTATTTTATCATATTGCGGATTTTTAAATAGATGATTCTCCCTATAACCTCTTCCCATTGAATCTCTTTTATTTAAATTTTTAGTAGATCTTTTATATTGGTCATTTTATTTGGAGAGTCTATTTTATTTTGTCCAATTCTAACATATTTATCTTGTTTTCTATTTATTCAAATGTTGCGACGTACCTTGGATCATTTCTGAATAATATCCTGGCTGAGCTGAATTCTCAAAAATGAGTTTAAATCTTGGACGTATTTATTGCATAATGTGTTAAAGTTAATTTATTTGGTAAAAAAAAGGCAAAAACAAATCCATTCAAGCACCTAGGATAAACAGCACAACTAGACAACATCCAGCATTGCCAATAGTAAATGAAGCCATCATAAATGTATAAGTAAAGGACCTCAAATCTAATTAATTATTCTCAAACAATCACCTTTTATGTTTTTCACCTAATGTGGATCCCTCAGAGCCGGTGACAGTCTTTTATAAACAAAATTCCTTTATCTTATTCTATTAGTTTGCTCTAAAAAGCGTGTAAATGTAGCCTGAAAATGTCAAAATTCACACGTAAGACTTTTTTTTGCTCTTGAAGTAAGTGTGGTTTTGACGTGTAAACTACCAGTAGTGACGAAAGTTAAATATTTTGTACACAAATTTAAAAAAGTACGGGGGATAGGGATTTTGTGTACAGTATTTATTCATAATGTGAACTTCTTTAGCAGCAAAGAACTCACAACTCCTCCAAAAATCAGACTTTAAAGTCCCTCGCCTAACCTTGTTATGTCCAGTACTATTTCATTTCTTTTCTTCAGGACGAAAATATTTACCGTGCACGTTGTGTCCGATATCACTGATTATAAGGATAAAAGGCAAGAAATTGAAGATATTGAGATAATTTTCAAATTGAACAAGAACACTAAAATGCGAAAGATAAAGAAGGGATTCTATGATCGAGTGGTAAGTAATTGAAGTGGCAATTCGGGGAAAAGGAAGTTGGTTAGAATTTCTAGTTTTAGGGCCCATGTAGGCTAGTGTGATCCTTCTGAGTTGAATTTATTAAAATTAAAAAAAGAATTAAATTTGCAAAAAAAGAGTTCATTATAGAAAAAAAACTCGTGAAAATTAGAATTAATTATTATTAAGAAAAAGAAAAAAAAACACTGAAATGCTCTTTGCTTGGCTAAATCCCTGGAATAAAAGAGAGTGCAAGATACAAATACTAAACATACACCCTTATTGCTATAAAATAGCCTAAACATACCAACTAGATAGAATGAAGTAAATAATTCAACCTCAAACAAATTGTTATACAAATGATTCTTTCACTAACCGACTGAAAAATATATGCTGATCCCGATTCCGAAAAGTCTTTTGCTTTAGGTCTTTCACAAATTTGAGTTTCTTGAGGTTGAGGCAGAAAATGTAAACTAAGTAATTACCAGAAAATGTGATGAGATATATCATTTTTACTCTTTTCTTCGCTTATGAATATGACATTGAATATTTCAATTCAAGAGAAATGTTTAGGGCTCAAAGATCTGTGGAAAAGTGAAGTTGAGAGACAGGAAACATGTGAAAAAAGTGGTCAACCTCAATCAACTTGTTGTACTAATGATTCTTTCACTAACTGACCAAAAACATATGTGCTGATTCGGGGTGCAATAAGTCTGCAGCTCTGGTTCTTTCACAAGTATGGGTTTTTTATGTTTAGGTGTAGGTTGAGGCAAAAAAGTTTTGATTGAGTAAGCACCAGCAAATGTGATCAAATGTTTTTGCTGATGAACAGGAATCTGAATATTTGAAGTCAAGACAATTGTGTGGCTCAAAGCTCTTATGAAGAATAAGGTAGAAGGAGAGGTGGGGCCCACCTCTCCTTCTTGAGAGTTATGAACAGGTATCCCTTCTCGAGAGGTAATAAAAAAGTATGGCAATATATTTTCAATCTCGAGCCTGTGGTGACAGTCAAGACCGACTTTGGTAAAGTCCGGTTATTCTGGAATCTTTAAAATTGTCAAACTGAGTGAGAATAAGGAAGAGGAGGGGAACTTAAATGGTGTATTTGCCAACATAAAAAAACTTTCTATCAAAGAACTTCCCATAGCTGAGACGAAGCGCTAGTTTCTAAAAAAAAAAGAGATCAATATACTCAGATGTAATGTACCACAGAGATCAATTGCCGAAGGCAGATAAAAATCACTGTAGCACAGAGATTCATTGTGTAGTGCTAAAGCTATTCAAAAATTTGGTCTTCTTGTTCACTGGCATCGTCTTCAAAGTTTCCGGCACCACAGCTAGATCAGCATGTTTCTTTACAATTGCCATAAGCTCAGGTAATTTTAAGTCATGTCTTTTGAAAAAAACTTTGCAGTGTCTTACAATGGCTCTTGCAATTACAATAAAAGACATAGAGAATGGAAGGTGGTGCCGGTGATCTATCTGAGCAAAGAGGTCGTAATTTTCCTTGCAATACAATCCAGCCGAACTCCAAAGGATCGAGTCAATACTCAACGTTATTAACGCTTTTACTTGGTAGTATCCTCCAAGCAAATGATACTTGCTAATATTGCTTGCTGATGGGAGTGTTTTTGTCTCTACATACTCCCCAGAACGTCCAAATTTTTCGAGGAGTTTCCCGTAGTGAACCTGGTTAACCTGTATCATTTTCTACAACCTAGATCCAGGAATAGATCGTCGAGTGTCTCGGAAATGTTTCGTCTTTTTTACTTGGTTTAATGATGTTCATTATCCTATGCCTCAAATTTGCAAAGTCAAATCGCGTTCGAGAAAGGCGTGGCAGGCAAGAATTTGGTCGCAAAGGGTGTCTTCGGGTTTCAGCTCGGCTGACAAAATATCCTATAGACGACTTCTATTTTCCCGTGACCAACTTTAAATGGAAGAATATCGGTTTACAGAATCACTTTTTGTGGTACAGTAAAAGGACTAGTAATTCCGTATCTTCTATTACGGCAGTGGATTGGCGCTCTGTCGGCTCAACCGAAGTTATCACTACCAGCAGATCGGCATTGGCTGGCGACTAGTACACTTTACATCCCACTTGTTTAAGGTAGCCAGACAGAATGCTTATAATTAACTGCTTGTTTTCTGCTTTGCTAAGGGAATCATCTTTTGTTACTGAACGAGACATTCGCGGCTGAATGCTGATATTAGGATAGCCTTTAGAACTGCTATTCCTTCTATGCGTCGCGTCTTTGATTAAGGATCCAGCTAAATACTCATCAAACGGTATGAAAACGCTTCCAGTTTTGCTTAACATAGTCGACGCATTTGGTCCTGATACCTACGTACGTTTTGCATTTCTCCCGAAGCAACGATATAGAAGGGCCTCGCCGTCTAGAACATAGGAAGGTTCATCTAACCTTTTAAGCGCTCAATCTGTCTGTGGTAAGCGCTGTTCCCATTGATTGCATCAGTAGTACGTGCTGGTTTGTCTGCCAATCAAAGGAGACCATTCGGTTCATCTAACAAAGGTGGCAGGAAGCAGAAAAACGCCTGGAGTTCTTCAACTGAACTCTTTTCAACAGTGACCAGCTATTGAAACATTAAAGCAGCTCAACGGTAGGGAGTCTTGCTGCTGCTTTCAGGTTACATTGCACTCTTATAGTAACCGCAGTTGCTTTCTTCTTGGAAGTATAAATGTTTACATCTTTTCCAGTAATATTATTCTGGATTTCCAAACCTATTTGTTGAGCCTTGGATATATCCACCTGCTTACTGGAACTTAGCACTTTTTGTACCTAATCACAACCTAATTTATTTATGCGTGAATTCTCTATCTGATTATATTTTAATCTTTTTTCTGAGCAATGAAACTGTCAGCCTCTTGAAATTTAAACAAAGTTATATATTTTTTTCCGTTCAAGTATAGCTTTTGTTGCTGTTGATCAACTTTCTATCACTATTGCTAAGAAAAGTGCTAAGGGTAAGGTCTGATATCCTTAGCAGTAAGAGGACTGTTAAAAGGTAAAAGGCACATGTGATACTTCTGCCTCAGTCCAGAACGCAGAAAATGAAATAACGTAGTCAACGAAAATCACAAACAGACCTATAAACATGTGGGATACGTTCCTTTTTAGGATATTAGAATTATATGTTTATTTGTGACTCTAATCATATATTGTTAAATTAATAGTCCCAGGGAACCATCGCACATTTTAAGCACTTCTAAATTTATTTTTGGGGTTCAATTTGAAATTTACGCAAGGAGGGCTCAAAGAAACGAAAGCTTGGGAAAACAACCTTCAAATAGTCCATTCTAATGTAGACTATCAACTTCACTTTGGCTCACACGCCTCAGGCTTTGACTTGTGGACATGCAAAAATCATCACTTTTTACCCCAGTAAGGAATTCAAAGCAGCTTTACAAATAGTAATTTCACTATCATCGAGCTCGCATGGTGCCAGTAAATTATGTAAAAGGTGGAACAGTTGTGTCAATTAGGGGGAAGAGGGAGGGCATGTGCTTCCTCTAGATATTTTAACCTTCTCCTGTATTCCGAAAAACGCCTTTCTTTTTTGTGTGTGTTTGAGGGGGAGTGGGTGTTTGTATTTGAAAATATTCTCATTAAAAATCGAAAAATACGACAAATTTGCCCACCCTTTCGATTTTGAAAATTAATTTTTGCCCCTGTCCGAATTTTTGTGAATTGATACGACTGCAATGGGAACCTCACCGCTTTCTAAGAGGAAACAGATATTGATGGAATAGGGAAAAACCCAGAATAAAGGGGAGGGGGCCAAAGTCGTAAAACAGGTCTCGGAACAGAATTGTAGAGGATGCCTCTGAAGATTCTGGTTTTGGGACTGATATGAGCTTTGAGGTTTTTTTTAATTATTATTATCTTTATTATTTCAGTTTTACAAAGGGACACTCGTTAATTGGTATATTGGAAGTTCCATTTCCGAGGAAGCTCCGACTTTTTGCTGTAAAGTTTACATCAGTGATGACATCAATTAAATTATTAAATACTTGGCGTCTTTGTGTTATTCGTTCGATAATAGGCCCCTCTAGTTTATGGTCTTTTCAATATTTGCAGGGTATTCCGCTTGACAAATGTCGTTTCATTTATGATGGTAGGTGTGTGAGTGATGATGATACGCCCGAACTTCTAGAGATGGACCCTGAAGATGCCATTGAAGTATTTTATGAGCTAATTGGCTAATTGTCATTGAGGCTAATTGGCTAATGTTTTCATAATTTTTCGTGCTGCGTTTTTAAGTTTTATACAATTTATATTTAATACGATGGAATTTATAATTTTCCAATAAAATTACACGCTATTTGAATTAAAAGGTATTTATTCTCACATTTAGCAGCTGTATCTGGCACCTGTTTTTGAATTAAGCGATGTTTCGGCTGGTTCTTTTCAATATCATCATTAGGGTTGTTTCTGTATAAATTTTCTGCTAAAGACCGAACAAAAAATTGGAATGGCAAAAGGGGTGCCAGTTGCGAATATCAAACAGAAATTGAAGCAAGTTAATAAAACCAGCTAGTGAAAGTTATCCTAAACTGACACTGAAAACGTAATTTACTTAAAAATCATCCATGCTTCTAGCCCACGACGCAGTAGGTTTTGGACTTTTATACTTGGGAAGGAGGCAGTGTCCATACTCTTGTTTGCAGTGATTTTTGTTTGTTTTAAGCTTGATTTGCATATTCAATTTAAGTTTTACTCGTTTTATGATTTATTTATATTAGTACTTATTGTATACTTAACTGCTCATACAAAATAATATACTTCTCCCTTGTACTTCTTGGTGTCCTCTCCCCACTGGAAGCCCTTCTTGCAGTGACTATTCCTTACCATCTCTCAATCATTTTCCTAATGATGACCCATCTTGTCCCCTTTTCCAAAATAAATTATCATAATAACTTACTTTTATAAAAATGTTGTTCATACAGAAGATGAAATTTTCGGAACAAATTATAGTGATAATAGTTTTTTATTTACCTTTCTTCTTTTTCCTTTAAAATTAATTTAAAAACTTTTTCAACAAAATTAGTTTTTAAAAAAAAAGTAAAGAACTCCATTAAACCAAAATGAAAAAAAATAGAATCAAATAATCTACGAAGAACACAACTACCACAAATCAATATCAATAAATAAATGAAACCCGAAACAAACAGAAATTAAAATAAATAAGAGTCAAACTCAAAACGAGCAGAAAACATATGAGTAGGGTTCTAAACCCCAAGCTTTCTAAAAGCCAGAATATAATTTGTACTCTACTGATAAAAAAATTCAAGTGAATTTACTGAAAAAATGTGCATTGTCAGTTGAATATATATATGCTGATATTTTTTCCTTAAAATCTTAATTAATTTTTGTTTTCTTAAAGTTAGAAAAGTGAAAACATTTAAAAGAATTTTTTTCAGTCTATGATGCATATCTTAAAGTTAGAAAAGTGAAAACATTTAAAAGAATTTTTTCAGTAAAGTACATAGCCTGATATGATACATATCAGGCTTTGTATGGTACATAGCCTGATATGATACATATCAGGCTTTGTATGATACATACATCTATGATACATAGCCTGATGTACCCCCACCTCTCATAGTCTGAGGGCTATGGGGGAGGATTGTCATCCTCAAAGACATAATTTCCGGACCTTTTCAACTACGTTGAACAAAATGGCCATATCAAAATTGTGATCTGAAATGTTTGGGGAAATGATGGGCGTGGGGGGCAGATTCTCCCTCCGAATACTTTTGACTGTTAAAAAGAGGAATAGTCCTTTCAATTTCCAATCGAATGAGCCCTTTTTGAAATTTTTACGACAACACTTTCTATAAAAACATTATATTCCCCCAGGGCATAACTTACAACCTTAGCCCTGAGGGCTGTGGGGGTGGGGGGGGGTTTCATCCTCAAAGACCTAATTTCCAGAACTTTCAACTACGTTCAACAAAATGGTTATCTATAAATTTTGATTGTGTGTGTTTGGGGAAATATGGGTGAAAGAAAGGGTTAGTTGCCCTTCAATCATTTTCAACTATTAAAAAGGGTACTAGCCATTTCAATTTCCAATTGAATGAGCCCTTTTTGAAGTTTCTGCGACAACGCTTTGTATAAAACTATATGCCCCCAGGGACTTATAACCCTTTCCCTGAGGGCTTCAGGGGGGTGGGTGGGTCTTGATCCTTAAAGACCTATTTCTAAAACTTTCAACTACGTTGAACAAAATGGCTATCCAAAAATTTTGATGTAGGTAATTTTGGAGACCACACTGCCTTTCCATGACGATAAATAGAAGTTCAAATAGGGATAAAAATCCTTTTAATAGACAGTGTTTCACAAACAGTGATAGAAATTCACAAAAAAAATACCAGAAATATCCGTCATATATGCAGTGACCGTCATCTCGAGTTCTACTACTGATGACGGTCACTGCATATGTGACCGAAAAATCAGGTATTTTTTGTGAATTTCTATCACTGTTTGTGAAACACTGTCTATTGAAAGCATTTTATCCCCATTTGAACTTTTATTTAAAAATTTTGATTGGATGTGTTTGGGGAAAAGGTGGGCATGAGAGGGGGGTTAGTTTCCCTCGAATCACTTTCGACTATTAAAAAGGGCACTAGCCCTTTGAATTTCGAATCGAATGAGCCCTTTTTCAAGTTTCTACGACAAAGCTTTCAATAAAAACCTTATATGCCCTCAGGGCATAATTTATAACCCTTGCTTTGAAGACTGCGGGGGCAGGGTCGTGCTCAAAGATATAATTTCCAGAACTTTAAACTGCATTGAACCAAATGGCTATCTCGAAATTTTGAGTGGATGTGTTTGGATAAATGGTGGGCGTGGAAAGGGTGTTAGTTGCCTTCAAATCGCTTTCGGATATTAAAAGGGCACTAGCCATTTCAATTTACAATCGAATGAGCCCTTTTTGAAGTTTCTACGACAACGCCTTCTATAAATTCCTACGACAAAGCTTTCTATAGAAACCTTATATGCCCCATGGCATAACTTACAACCCTTGCCCTGAGGGCTGTGGGGGGAGTGTCCTCCTCAAAACATAATTTCCATCTGGAAATCAATTACATTGAACAAAATGGCTATCTCAAAATTTTAATTGGAGCCATTCCAATCGAATGAGCCCTTTTCGAAGTTTCTACGACAACTCCTTCGATACGAAGTGCCCTGGTCTAAAGGGGAAAAAAATAATACATTGTGCCAACATCCTTCTTTACTTAGGCAGCGCTATTGCGCATCCTTTGGTATGCCTTCACGTCTATTTACAATAGTAAACATGAACACGTTTTACAACAAGAAAATGGTAACGCTGTTTTACTCACACTCAAGAACGCACAAAAATTAATATTCTTCTTCAGACACGTATTTCAATCAAATCTATGGAAGCAACTGACTCCATCCACTCAATGTTCAGTCATTCTTTACACCTTTAACCCTCACATGTAGTATTATTCTCCTACAATTAAAATCAAACCTTCTCAACTTTATACTTTTCTCTTTTTTGTGTGTTTCTAAACTTATTAGTACAATTTTATCATGATCAACGGAACTAGTTGTGGCCTTCCTTTACATCTTTAATTCTATTAAATTCGCCATGCCTTATCTTTCTCAGGATTCAAGAAATAATAAATAATCATCGCTTAAAGAAATAGAAACATTTGTCTATAGGTTAATGAATACATTCACAATCAAAGAGTGTTTGATTCAGACTGGTTGTAGCTACATCATCGTTGAACTTGTACTTTTGACCTTCTTCTTGAGGGAAACAACACACCCGGTGTCGATTGGGCAATATTTTACGAATAAATATAAACATTAATGCCTTCATAGATGCATTTTATAGAGAGACAGATTGAAATTTACGTAGGGATTCTTTCTTTTTCTCTAAATATGCGTCCACTATCTTTTTAATTTTGTATTTTTCACAACATCACTGTGTTCTCAAATTCCGGATGCTTCATATTGCCTTAAGAATTCTCTCAAGCGCATCATTTATCATTTTTTTTGTGCAAATTCTTCTTCAATTTTTATCGCTGGCAAGCCCATCCTCAGGTTAGTGCGCTATCAGTTCATTTAGCTCCAGCTTTCATCTCAGAATGAACCGTTAGATGCTCTGTTCCACTTTGTATAATTTTTGTGGGGACTGAAAGAGGTGCCAAATAAAAGAACAGTGTGGGGGGGGGTGTATGTTTTTGTACGTGTTCAAAAATGTTTGTATAAGTACTGCTTGTTCAATCATTGACATGAAATGTATTCTTTGATGGGCTATCAAGGAAACCTCAATTTTCTGTGCATGTTCTTCCCTACAAATTTTTTACACAAGTAATTCTCACAGAAAATAACGCTTCAACGATGCCTAAAGAAGGATGCTATATTGGTGGAAGCATCTTTGGAAGACCTGTGACCGTAAAATCTTAAGAGCCCATCGGGTAGAGCCTCCGTTGTTGCCTTGTGCACCAACTGGTGTAAAAGGAACTAAATAACATGATTTACGGTCATTATCTCGTTGGCTTTGGGGCTATATAGATCCCGGTGGCATACTTATTAAATCTTGGAAATTTTTCGTAGAAAATGAGTGTTTCAAAATGTTTATGCAATATCATGGGACTAATCATGAGACTATCGTTGTCGCTTAATGTGCCAACTGGTGTAGGAGGAACTAAATAACACGATTTACGAGCATTATCTCTGAGGCTTTGGGACTTTATTGATCCCAGAGGCACACATATTAAGTTGTTTTACTTTTCCGAACAAAATGAGAATCTCAAAATTCTTCTGCAATACCATGGGACTTATGGGGAAGCGGGTAGCAGAAAACGGTGATGGGAGAGGCTGTTTAGTCTCAAATTACTTTCAAATTTTAAGAAGAACAACAGGCCTTTTAATTTCGATCAAATTAGATCCATCTCAAGTTTTGAATGTCTCCCTTACATCAGAAATAGTCAAAAATTGATATGTTTTAATCAATTCAACAACAAAATTAGGAACTATAACTCTGTAAAATAAATCACATTTTGATTTGATCCTCTGATAACTAAAGAGAAACACTAAAGTTGAACTGCCAATCTTCACAAGCATAGGAGTAACACCTCTATCTAAACCGTTTGTCATATACATTAACAAGCTAAATTGGATATAAATTGGCGCATTGGTGCTAAATTTAAGTAGATGGTTATTAGAGCTCAAGCTATCCAGAAAAGAGGATGACTGATAAAGCATATTTTAAGTAAAAAAGTCTTTTTTAATGAAACAGAATGCATTTCGTGGCTTTTTATGATTTTACACAGTGCTTATTGTGACGGTTCAAGTGTCAAAGATTCGGCTCCTGATGAGTTTGTATCCAATTATTTACAACCAACCATGGTATGAAGGAAATCCGGTGTTGTCATATGAAATTCAAGCAACGACGAAGTATTTGCTTTCAGAGTTATTACAGTTTCATCTTAAAAAAACTCCTACTAAGGTTCTAATAGGACATAAGTACTTTGACTGGCCTTTAGCATAAACAAGAAAGAAAGAGGACACGTCAGTGTTACCCGTGCAAAAAAAAAATCTTGTTTTCCAAGTTTGGAGCTGTAAGTTTTTAGCAACGGAAATTCCAGTAGTGCAATGTTTTTTCGATTTTTTTTTGTCTTGTTTTACTGTTAAGATTAATCGAAATAATAGTTATATTTCCTAAATCAGCTATAAATGAAAATGTTTTCTCACTGAACAGTCGTTTTTTAAACGTGTTTTTAAATTTTTGGCTACTATGGTTCGTGGTTCTTTCTTTACTAGGTTCGTTCTATGCGTCAATACGTGAGAATCATGATTGTAATAGTTTGTTCGGTTGAAAGATCATACCTAAATCCAAATTAGCTTTTAGAGGAGTTTCTTATAAAATATGAAACGTGTTTTTAAAACCATTTTTTATTAATTGAAACAGGTTGAATAGCTGCTTAGATCCTGTTTTATAAATTGAAACAAATCGGTCATATTTCCAAATTTCTAGAAATATATATTTCTGGAAATATCCAAAGTACTATTGATGCATTAAAAATACGAAGCACAGAAACGGACAGAAATTACAAATACAAGATCTTTCAAAGTATTTTTAAAAGCTTGCCGAGACCTAACAGAATTCAACTTTTAAACTTCATTATTTCACGCGGAAGCTGGTTAGGAGTGACGAGGAGAATTCTAGAACTTTCATATGGTGGTAGATGCGTTTTATATGAGTACCTATACTATATGCAACGCTATAGCGTTGCCTCTGATTAGGAAAAAAACAAACATGTTTTCCAACTCAAAATAAGCAGCAACATTAAAACTTAAAACGAAGAAAAATTATTACGCATTAAGGAGCCCCCCCCCTCAATACCTCGCTTTTTACGTTGAAGTTTTTTAAAAAAGCTTGTTATTGTTCTAATTACACGACCCGTGTGTTTTATGAGTTTTTTCTGAAAGAATTGGGACAAAAAGTTAAATTTAAGCGTAAAGAGCGAGATATTGAAGAAGGGACAATCCCCCTTAATACGTGATAACTTTTGTTCGTTTTAAGTTTTAATGTTGCTCCTTACTTTGAGTTGAATTTTTTTTCCGATCGTTTTTTTAAATAATGCTGGGAAATCCGGCTCTCTCTCTCTCCCCGGGAAGATCCTCTGGACAAATAAATCCCGGTGAAAATTTACCCCTAACGATTACCATTACCATCTCCACATGTACAATTGAATTGGCAAAGAGAAAGTAAGACAAAGAAAAATAATTCCGTATAGGAATTCTGGCAAATCCCCCAGTATGAAATTTCCCCTGAAAAGTTCACCCCCCCCCCAGAAACTTCTATCCCTACGTGAAATTCTCCCCGTGGACAATCCCCAAACAGAAAATTCATCCTACCCCCACCCAAAAAATGTATGCATACTTCTCAATAGCAAGTATTATACATAAACAATGGGCAAATTTCATAACTTAAAGATCTTTCCCCAGGGACTGTGAGGGGTGATGTTATCTCCAATGGCATAGTTATTGGACCTTTCAACTATGGTGAGCAATATGGCTATCTCAAAATTTTCATCGAGCAACTTTGGGGAAAAAACGGACGTGAAAGGGGGCTAGCTGCCTTCCGATCTTTTTGGTCACTGAAAATGGGCACTAGAAATTTTGATTTCCGTTTGGATTAGCCCTCTACCGATATTCTATATCCATTGGTTGGATATAATCACCCCTGGGGAAAACAAACAAACAAATAAACACGCTTCCTTGTGTTGGCAAAAATGCAAAATTCCATGTTTTTGAAAATGGGACCTTAAGACTACTACAACAGGATTCTCTGATACGCTGAATTTGATGTTGTAGCTTTCATTACGATTCCTTGACTTTAAGGGGATGTTTCCCTCCTTTTTCGAAAGTCAAGCAAATTTTCTGAGGCTGTCAGCCTTTAATGGGTAAAGTTAAACTTGATGAATCTTATACATTTGGAATCAGCATTATAAGCAGATTGTTTTGATATATCTATTGATACTATAATTGGGTTTTTTAGAATTTTGGGTACTATTCAACCGTGTCGCTCCTTGCTTACAGCTCGTTACCACGAACTTTTTGAAAGTGGACTGTCAAGGGAATCAACTGTAATATTTGACGTGATATTAAGACAGCAATGACAAAGAAGCTCAGCAATATTGTTGCTCTTCTCTAACTTGGACCGCTATCATTTATTGGCAACTCCGTTGTGATCCCTTTTTTTTTAGTTCCGATTATTTCTTATTAAATTCAACTTAGTTTGAAGTCAATTTGGTTTGTCAAATGGATTTTTATTTTAGATTTTTTCACTTATTTTAGGAATTTTAGTTTGCATATTTTGGATTTTTAGAACTCAATATTATGATCTTTAGGGTATCTTGGGCTTATTGTATCAAGTCGATTTTTTCAGTACTAGATCTATAGTCTCTAAATGTAAAGTTTTATAAGGGCAATGAAGTTTCAACTTTTTATCCAACGTAAAAATATTATGAGATACAGAATGATAGCCACTAACTAAAAAAAATTAAAATAAAAACGTGTTTTACGTTTTTTCTGTTGCAACACTTACAATAACATGAAAATTATTGTCTGATTTATTTCGGTACTTATCTAAAATCTGGGCAACACGCGAGAATGCGACTCGAGAAAAGCAAAGATCAGATAGCCATTACCCGGTAATTTCCTATCTGACACTGTATAAACAAGGAATTTGTCACTCCGGGAACTATATTTAAACTTTAGTTTTGTAGGGTTTAGGGGGGAAAAGGTACCTATGTTAGGTTACGTATTTAATATATGCTACGCTTTACCCCCACCCCTAATGTAGTAAGAATTTAAAATTTTAATGTCGCTCCTTACTTTCAGTTAAAAAAAACTTTTTTTATTTAATTTCTGAACGTTTTCGAGTTAATGCAGCTTTGATTTTAGCTCACCGTACTTGAATAATTGAAACGAATTTTGCCTATTAATTTAATTTTTTTTGGCTAAATGACTTTCTCGAAATTTTGATCGGATACAGAATTTATGCTTGGGAAGTGCGCACCAACTAAAATTGTGCTTCCCCCTCATTGTCTTTTTTATTTTCTTAACCCCAATAATTAGTTTACATTTCAACCTTATAGGGTATACACATGCCTCTGCCTTTCCCCGCTGAATCTACGCCTGTATGAAATTTGTCGAATGCATAATAAGCACCACTTCTTTATTAACTCCAATCTAGTGTAAATCACTAAGACTTGATTTTAGCATTGTGATGTTTATTTGTGAGTAATTTCTCCTTTTTGTGAAATTATCTTTATTTCTTTGATTATTGGATATTATTGGTTCCTTCAAACCACTGATCTTGTATACTTTCATCCAGCTCCAAAAGATTGTTTTCTGTCTCTTGGATAATTTGAGATAATAGCAGAATTAAGTTTTATTGTCTTATGACAGTATAGCACAAGGGTGATATGCAAACGGTAGTATAAAACCTTTATTTCAAATACTTCAAATAATTAAAACGTTCAAATAGAGCTTCTAAGGTTAACAACAAGTATAATATATGTTTCTATTACAACTTAAATGTTTTACAATACGTCTATCAATAAGGCAAATACTACTAGAAGCTGCAGATAAACGCCCCGAAACGTTTGGTACTACTATTACTCGATTAAGTATTAATTATATTAATTACTTTTCTATTGATCACTTTGGCTATAATTACAAAAACAAAATAGTATAAATTCTACTTTTGAATATTTAAGCGTCGTTTTTTGAAACAAATGCTTATGTAGCTAGGTAGTGTTTGATTTTCAAAATGAAATTATAGGCCATTTTCATGATTAAAAGCTTCTTCTGTTTTCAGGAAAAATGCAGGCTATTTCTAACGAGTAAACACTTCTGTTACGTTTTTGTTTCCAAAAATATATTCAGTGCCAAAATAAGTTGGCATTTGGACAATTATAGAAGGTCAGATTTAATATACTATTTTTATGTCACTTTCAGAACATCCGTTTGAGACATGACTAATTCAAAAACTACTCTTTTCAGCCTAACTCTAAGGTTCGAAATTTGTTTACATTCGTGCTAAACAACGTTCTGTTTTCGAGATACTCGCCCAGAATTCAGAACCACTTGTGGATCAGATAGTATTAGTTCTCCTTTCTCTGTTTGTCATTACGATTAAGAATTTCATATACCGTACATACTAGTACATCCAATTATTTTACGCTTAGTGACTAATATCGAGAAGAACAAATGCTTCAAGGCAAGATCCGACTTTAGATGTAAGACGTTTTTGAATTTTACTTTTGGATGTAAAATTACATCCTCGGGCGCCATAACTAATTGTAATAGCTGGTTAGCCAGTCATGAGTGTGGCTGATCGGGATTAATACGCATTTCAACGCTTAACTAGTATACAGTCTATCGGGGCAACCAAGCATAGATGACTCTTAATTTGCTTCGTGAGCTTAATTTTTATTCATTTATTTATATTTATTGCAGGACTCTGAGCTACCTAGAGAGTACTGATTCTGCATACAGAGACTTGGCGGAGTCTCCTGTGTTCAGTCCTATGGGACCTTTTTGGCGAAATTTTTCTTTCTTTATTTTTCTTTCGTATGATTGATCAATCATTAAAAAGCATGAAACTGAAAGTTTCTAATGATCAACGCAGGTCTGATATTAAAAATGTTAAAATATATTAAAATTCTACAGCTGTAATGCGTAAATACTTAGAACAAGTGAACACTTTCTAAACGGACTGTTAAAATAAATAAAACTGCATAATTAATTATATCACACATCTGACTACTATTCACATATTTAACTTAGAGACAAATAACGGACTAGATTAACCACCCAAAGCTTTTGCATACTCAAAGAGCTACAATAATCATAGCCCTAGTGGCTATATATTTATGTGCATAACCGTGCACGTACAACCTCAATCCCTTCCTCTCCTTTCTAACTCTAAATTTTAATGAAAAAATATGGTTTTTTTCAACAGATCTTAAACGACAATGTAATTTTCATATACTTCTAAGGACACCAACAGGAAAAGGCAGAGAGAGGCTTCAGCTCCCCAACCAGATCATAAATATGTTGATAGTGCGCAATTTGGTAACAATCGAAAAAAATTTTATAGCTGTTTTTGCCAAAAAAAGAACAACTTTCGAATCTTTGCCACACTTGGCAAAAAATTTGACAGGCTCGTCCTCTCCCTTGTCGGAACTCCTGAGGATGTCCTTGTATATCTATAGTAAGAATGATCTTTGTAACAGCTTCTGGCTATTGGAAATCACATCTTTAAAAAACAATAATTGCATTTTTCCATTCCAATGAAAGAAAACTGATGGCTTATGCAGTTTGTTCTTCTTATTTCGAGTTTTTGGCGTATTTAAAAAAAAACATACGTTAGTCATTTTGGCCTAAATTTTCATGTACCTCTTTTTCACACATACAATGACCTCGAGTCTTCCCCGTATTTACTCACGGAAGGTCCATTATCGCAGATCTTTTCATATTCGTATTCCAAATCGCAATGCATAACAGACGAAGGTATACTACTGACGCTGCTGTTTTGAGGTTGCCTGTATCCCACTGGAGGTGTTGAACATTTTTGTGTTAAGCCCTCTTGCAATAGTGATGACTGAGACGTTATCAAACTTCTTGAAGTTGCCTGAGATGGCGGAGGGGCACAAGGGCCTTCTATTGAATCTAAAAAATCAAGGAATTATTATGAGTTTGGCTTTATATGGACTAGAATAAATAACGGATTAACCCCCCCCCCCCCCAAAGCTTTTGCGTACCCGACAGCTACAGCAATCATTAGTTTAATGGTTGTGTATTTAGCTGCATTTAAGAGTTATACAAGCATAAGTGTTGTGTATTTATTTGTGATATCTTAAATGAATACAGAATAAAATTAGTTAACAGGGTTTCGTTAGCCAAAAGAGAGCTGAAAATAAATATAAAATGTGCTTGAATTTTGCCACATCTTTTTGATTTTATAATGATAGGTCACATGTTTCCAGATTACTGCTCTAGCATTAACTAAGAACTAGGCAATTAATAAATTAACAGCAAGTAATAAATTAAAAGATTAGTGTACTCGGTCCGTTTACAGAGAAGTAGAGAGTTAAATTGTACAAAATGTAGTGACTAAGAAACTTTTTGTTTCTTTTGTACTGATTCAAAAATCCACGAAAGAACCAATCAGGTTGTGCGTTATCTCTACTGGTTTAAAATTTCATATTTAAATAATGTGAAAATAACATATAATTCTTAGGAAAATATATCGCAAGAATAAACAAACTCCCTCCTTTTAGCCGTGCCATTTAAAAATTTTTGCCTCTCAATTACTCGGGCTATCTGTCTTGGTTTTGTTCCTACAATTAGCCATGTCTTGATGCCTACTGCAAAATACTTGATTTTCAATTCAAAATAAAAAAATATTTAGTATTTTGCAGTAGGGCATCAAGATTGTAGAAAAAAGACAAGACAGATAGTCCGGGCAGTTGAGGGGCAAATATGTTTAAATGGCACGAGTAAATGGTGGGAGAATTGAAAATCAAGTATTTTGCAGTAGGCATCAAGACATGGCTAATTGTAGAAAGAAAAAGACAAAACAGATAGTCCAAGTAATTGAGATGCAAATGTTTAAATGGCTGCATGGGTAAATGGCGGGAGTAAGTATGACTCTCTTATTGGACAAATACTTGTTTGTCAAGTAACTGTAAGCTAATGTAACTCAAGCACACTTTTCAGCACGAAACATTAATCTTTTTTCTTCTCTTTTGTAATATTTTTTCTTTCTCTTTTGTCTCTTTCTCTTTTTTCTTCTCTTTTCTCTTTTGTTTCTCTTTTTTCTTCTCTTTTGTAACAATCTCAAGGAAATTTAGGAAGTGTCTGTTGATTCAGGCTCTGTGCTGGCAGGGATTCATTTCATTGGGACTTTCGGAGTTTATATGGTGAGAGAACGCGGGGAAGTGATTTGCTTATGTGGGGTTCTATGATGTTGGGAAGTTATAAGGTGGAGAGCTTTGGCGTCGTGATTTTCTTGAGGAGTTACAGTGGATGACGAGTTCTTGGGAAAATATGGGGGATTTTCAAGGTTAGGACTTTATGGTGAGGTGAGGATGGGTAAGATTTCACCCATCAGCTCCCTTCTTGCTAAGAAAAACTTGATCTCTTATTACAGAGAAGATATTTACTATTAACTGTAATATAAGAAATACAAAAATGTGTAACATACTTGTGCTGAGTCAGAATAACACGTAGAAAAATAGTACTCAAAGAAATAAAATAAATAGAGAAATAAAAGAAATAAAAGAGAAGATATAAGATAATTCGATCAGAAATAAAGGAAATAAAGAAAGAGTAGAAGAAAGGTTGAAAAAAGTATTAAATATGGAATTAGAATTGATACGCAGTGTAGCTCTCTAAGGCTAAAGCAAGACTTTTTGTATCGTATTTTGAATTTTAAAAATTCCGACGTTTATGTAACATCCTAAGATTCACCTTGATACTTTTCTGTTATCGTATTTTAGTATATTAAAAATGTTTTATTAATTTATGTATATTAATTTTTAATTTAGTTAATGATAACTAAAAGTATTTATTATTTTCACCTTCCTTAAAAAAATGTATCATGCTCTCCATAAATAAAAAGCTTTCCTAGGTTTGATGTAAAAGCCCAAGATTCACCCTGATATTTTTATTTTTTAGTATTTCAATATATCGAATGATTAATTAATTAATTTTAATTAAGTATTTATATTCAATCAAATTGCTATTAATTATGAATTAGTTATAATTAATTATTATCTAATTAATTATAACAAATTGCAAAGATTAAGATCAGAAAGGATATTTTCAACTTTCTTAAAAACATGTATAGGATTTTTAGAAAGAAAACGCTTTTTTATAGTTTTATTTAAGAGCCTAAAATTCACTCTGATATTTCAAAGTTTGACATCTTTGACTTGCTAATCAGTAGGTACTGAAGACACTAAAAGAAGCAGTGTAGAATTTCATTTATCAGATGTAGTGGGTGTTTTATGGGAATCATGCATATCAACTTACTTAGCTGTTAAGCACATTGTGTAGTTGTTTGACTTTATAGAAATTCGACGTGTTTACACCATAACCCGATTTCTTAAAATCAGCATAAAAAGTAAGGGTCAATAAAAAAAAGGGATAAAACTTGTAATCTACAAAATAAAAAGAACACAGAGATAAATCAATCTTATACCTAAGAATTTGTTCCAAAGGGAAAACGGAATATCAATAGACAAAAAAAGATGTTTTAAGAAAAATATAATACAAAATTTAAAGTGAGAAAAATATTTAATAACACTTTGGCTCCAAAAGCTTAGTTTTTGTTCCTTTTAATGCTTACATTTCCGTTTGCAATGGATAACTTGTTAGGGTTTAATTTAAAAATAATTTGAACACATTTGCATTTTGTCGTTTTTCCCTTTTTTTTTTTTTTTTTTTTCATTTGTTGTTAAAATGGAAAGGCAATATGATTTTAGACGTTATTTATTAATAACAAAGGATTATATCCAAAATTTAAATAGAAATAAAAACTAACGTGATTTGCAAAATTTTTCGTTAAATCAATGAATCCTCATTTAATAATGCTTTATATTTTATTTTAGCTAATAGGACGTCGCAAAAGCCGTCCTAAAAAATATTTTTCTAAATTTATTTTTCTATATATCTGGTTTCCCAGAGACGCCAACTGAAATGCTTCTGTTACACTGCTTAAAAATGTATAAAACACAATTAATTCGTTTTCAATGTTTTTGCCACAGTTCGAAACTCTGATCTACCAGTTTCGAATTTCTATTCCAATAGAAAAAAAGTAACGAAAAAATATTTTTATTTATTGTTTTTATTCTATTTATTTATCGGAAGAAGTCCTAAGGAAGGATTTAAAGGAAATTAGGTATTTTTGGGGCGGGGTTGAAAAGGAAACCTTCGAATAGATTAAGATGGAGGATGCACTGCAGGTCCTAGAATTTGATTACAGTGATAAAATTATACAAAAGCGTCTTCATAATCCAAAAATGAAGAAGAAGACAGTGCTCCTCGAAAAGTTGACGAGTTCGTATTACACTTTTTTTCTTTTTTTTTTGATACTCCAAAATTTATTGGCCATACTTATTTTTTGTTTTTATTAGTTTTGACTTTTTGTAACTTACTGACTTTTTTAGCTTAAGTTTTAGGCTATTCTCTCGGTTATATAAATACATATGGCATCTTCTCGTGATCCTAGAATCACTCTTCTCATTCCAAAGGATACTCCGAAGTTTATTCTTACTAATACTACTAGTAAGAACTCATTGCAGCAACAAGCCGCCTGAAGCCTACAAAGCTGCGTATGTGGCTCCTTCACCTCAAAATATTCAAAGCCTTACTCTTTACCCCCCTCCAAAGAACTTTTAATTTCGTTGAAATCCCTCCTTATGATCTTTTCTCACCCCAATCGCGGACGAGCTGTTTATGGTTTGGCCCTAGATGGATGGCCGAAAAGGAAAACCATTGGCAATCTGTCAACCTTCATCCGCAAAACGTGTCCTAATCATCTCAACCTTTCTATCTCAGAATCCCTAGAAAACCAGATATATCGGGATTCGCAGGCACACAAACTGGTACATCTTAGCTATATTGTAGAAAAAATGGTTTGTTTTCAATGATCTGAATATTAATTTGAAATTTTGATTTAACAATTTCTACAGAATTGCTATCTTGTATAGTGTAGATGAACTTTTTGATTTTTACCCGGTTGTTTTTATTCAATTTGATTTTTTTTTAATCTCTGGCGTTCCGTTGCTGACAACTTACCTTTTTGGCTGCATTCGTGGAAAAGAGGAAACTGATTATAAGAATACGTGCGACTTCCCCATGTGCTCCTGGTGTCACTTTTTTCATTATCAAGGTTTTCCAATTTGCTTTTTGCACACGACTCATCATTATGAGTACTCGGTCCAGTTATATCCTTGCTACACCTTTCAGTGACCAGTCTTGGCTTGGAGCTTGTCCTTATGTAATGACAGATGCAACACCTAAAAATAGCATTTTTGGACGCCTGATTCAGGAAGACTAGTTTTACAAGTAATAGCAAGGGCTTCAATTATACTGGGGCACTCCCCCCCCCGCCCCTTTATTTAAAAATATAATTTGCGATATAAGCTCTGAGTGTCAACTATATGACTGTGAGTTTGACGACGATATCGCTCTTGCTGCCCATTGGAAGGATGACATTCAACATAATCTGAATGAACCAGCAGCGAAAGCTACGTCTTCTGGTCTACAGATAAATGTAGATGAAACAAAAAGAGTGTCAAATGGAGTTGTAATGATCCTGGGTGAAGACATTCAATACCTGGGTACTAACATTGGAGAGGTCAGAGGACTAAAATATCTTTGTAGCACAGTGACCCAAGATGAGAAATGTGACATATAAGTCGTGTTGCGCGTTCGTATTCACGTGCAGCATTTTCTCAGCTGAATAGCATTTGGAAATTCAGAAATTGCTCCCAGAAGCCCAGAATTAGACTATTTGGGAGTAAAGCACTCTCTGCACTTATGTATGAAGACGTCTTTGGAAATGCGCCATGGAGCTTGTCAAAGAAAGAAACAAACGATTAATCAGTTTCGAAAACAATTGCTTACGTAGTTTCTTTGTGATCCTCTTTACTGATGCCCAGATAAGGACAGATATTGAACTGCCACTGGTGACCAACAAGATTAGAATAAGGAAATAGAGATGCGGGGGCTATATTATTTGCGTGAATGAAGGATGCCTTCTACACGATGTATGGTATTGGACCCCCCCCCGGTCTTTGAAGGAGGTCAAGACAGCGGAAGACACTAGGTCGGTCCCTGGAGAAAGAGGCAACAAGATTCAAAACTACCATAAGTGAGCTCTCGTCCCTGGCACAATATTGGATGAATTAGAAATCTGCCATGGCTGCCTTGCGTGCCTTGTGGGAATACCTAAGTCTAATTAATTTCATGACTATAAATTAATCATAGGGATAAAAAAAAAGCAACTGTAGCTGTGACTTGTAAAACTGCAATTGTTAATTTGTCAATATTTCTGAAAATGAAAACGAATATAGCTGCAACTAAAAGCAAGAAACACTATCTTCATATCTATTCAAATTTTTATTAGTCATGGGGACATATAAAATAAAAAGAATATGGGTGTAACGTACAAAATTGTAACGGACAATTTCTTTAATAGTCAATCAGTCCTGGGACTACTGAAGATAAACAACAACCTTAGTTGTAGCAAAAAAAAAAGGTAAAACCCTATTTTTGTATCTATGTATATTTCAATTAGTTATAAAGACAACTAAAAATTTAAGACATATATGGGTGCAAATAAAATTAAAACAAAAGCTTAATTCTATGTATACTTTTATGTTGATAAATCGTAGGTACAACTGAAAATCAACAATAGTTTTTATTCCAACTAGAATCTAAACACAGTATATATGTAGACATATAATTTAAGTTTATTTTCGTTCTGATTTATAACATAAAAATGATTTTTGACGGATTCATTTTTAATGGAAGGAAAATGGAATTATAGATATTTTTGCAGTAAAAACTATTAGACATAATTTGCCCATCTCAGTCATTTGTATTGACGTGCTAATGCAGTAAGGCAGTGATTCCCAAAGTGATCCAGGAGGATCCCTAGGGGTGCACGGGAAGCTTGACAGGGTTCTACGTTGGTGTGACAAAAAAAATGGGGGTTCACAATTAGTAAAAATTTTATCTGGTTTTGATAATGAATAATTAAAATGTTGGCTTGGCTTCACCTATTAATATAGGCAGATACTATTTTAAGAAGCTCAGTGACTGTTACTTGTAAGAACTTACATATTTTATATCCACTACAACATGTAAAGACTTGCTGCTGCCGTCACTGCCTTCTCCAATGCTTGTTTAGACGTGCAAAGGGACGAAATAAAACATGTGGTGAGTGTGCTTGCAATTTTGCATGAACTTGTTTGATTCTTCATCAATATAAATACAAATGCTAAGGATAAACGTTTTCCATTTGTTTCCCAATTTTTGAAAAGAGAAGTAAAGTGAAACAATGTTTGTGTTTGCCAGTGTTGGAAAAAGTAATTAATCACCTGCCTGTATGCTATGTAATTTATATGAAACATGGCTGAATCCAAAAAGGAATGTTGCCATTACAGTGTTGATTATTTAAAATTTGGTTTTCAACCATAAAAAGCAGACAAGCAGTTGGGCATATGCCTTTTATGCAACAAAGTTTTGAGCAATGGCTCTATGAAACCATTGAAGCTCAAAGATCATCTAAGAAGGTATCATCCTGATAAAATAGATAAAGATTTGGAATATTTTCAAAAGTTGAACGAAAAATATGAAGAGACCGACTGTGCACAGTATGTTTGCTTCAATGTCTGGAAGAAACAATAATGGCTAGCGAGCATCTTATAATATCTCATTGCTTATAGCAAAATCTGGAAAACCGCCCACCATTGGAGAACAGTTACCTTTACCTGCTGTTGAAGAGGTTTTAAAAACTGTTCTGCATGAATCTCTATTCGACGTACTAAAAAAAATTCCTTTGTGTAATGACAACACTGTACAAAAACGTATTGATGAAATGAGGTCTGATATTGAAAGCTTCTCATGTAATTATCTGCAAAACACCTCATTTTTCTATTCAACTGGACGAGTCAACCTTATCCAGTCTTGAAGCATTATTATTCGCATATGTTAGATTTGTTATGAACAAAGAAATTCATGAAGAGTTACTATTCGCAAAAACTTTAAAGACAGACACGAAAGGTGAATCAATATTTATTGTCCTGAGTGATTTTTTTTAGGGAAAACTCGATTCCATTCACAAATGTTATTTCGGTGGCAACAGATGGGGCTCCTGCCATGGTCAGGCAATATCGTGGGTTAATAAGCCATCTTAAAAAAATTATACCAGAGGTAACTGCAATTCACTGTGTCATCCACCGACAACATCAAGTAGCGAAAAATTTGAGTGAGAAATTGCACCAATCACTTCAATTTGTGATTAGTATAGTTAATAAAACAAGAAGCAGTGCATTGAATACGCATTTATTTGCACAGTTGTGCGATGAAAATGATGAATAATTTCAACGATTGCTCTTACATACTGAAGTACTTTGGTTATCGAAAGGTGCATGTTTAATAAAATTTTACTCAATTTTTGGATCAGTATTAGAGTTTCTGGAAAGTAAAGATCCCGATTTAAGAGAAAACCTGATCAATTCGAAAGCAGACATTGCATATTTTACAGATTTGTTAACAAATTTAATGACATTAACTTACAATTACAAGAGGACAGTCTCAGTTTAATAAAAGCAAAGGGTGTAATTTCAGCTTTTCTTGGAAAATTGAAATATATGAAACAAAATATTAGTCGGTGCAAATTTTCCCAGTTCTTAAACTTGTCACAGGTAGAATGCCTTGATTAGGATATTCGCACATACGTTTAACATTTAATTGTCCTGCATGATAACTTCAAAATCAGATTTGAATATATTCTGATGATGGAAATACCACCATGGATCATAAATCACAGTGACAGTGCCCTATCCAAACACAGTGACAGCTAATTGGTCACAGCTGACTAGTTAACTATTAAAGCTATGGACAAACACAATGATGTTAATTTAATCAGAAACCCACAACTATATTTTTATAGTGTCTTCAATAATTGTTTTACATAACTGTCTTCAATTGTTTTTTAATTTTCTTACAGCTTCATGGTTTGCGGAGTAAAACTGTTTTATTAAGAAGCTTTTAGAGAGCGAAATAGACAATCGAGAGTGTAAACATAAGAACATTATTTGCCCCCTCGACCCATCTTAGGTATATTCATAACTGAAAACCATTATTTTCTTAGATTTTTCTTCTTTTTTATTTCTAAATTTAGAAGCTCTTAGGGTCGGTGTTGCCACGTTGAGTCGCGAAAATACATAAACAAACTAATTCGTTAAGCTAGCAACACTTTTCGTCCGTGCATATTCAAACTTTTCGATCTTTTGATTTTTCTATTTTCTTATCCATTTTCTTTGGTTGTTCTCTTTGTTATTTCGAAATTTAAAAGCTCTTGGGGTAGTGGGCCAGTCATGTTTTTGTTAGTTTTGCCAGGTTGAACCTTGAAAACAAATAAGCAAACTAATTCAGACTGGCAACACTTTTCGTCCGTAAAAATTCAAACATTTCGATCTGTTGATTCTTAAAAACAACTACAGCTTCAAAACCTGCACTTTCTCAAGCTGTTTGGTGCTTTCCCATATCTTTTTGGCTTATTTGATCCCAACAAAGTAAAACCGCGACTTTTCAAAATGTTTCTGTTGGTTGGTTCAAAATTTTGAAGTTTTTAGAGCAGTACTACATTTTCGTCAATGCTGCCACCTTTAACCATTAAAATAAATAAGCAAAATCTATTATCCAAACTTGACAACACTTTTCGCCTGTCAAAATTCAAATCCTAATAATCGATTGATTTCAAAGAATAGCTACTCGTACATATTCAAAGGAAAGCTATACTTTTTAAAAGCTGTTTGGTTCAATATGTTTAGCTTTTTCCTTTTTCTATTTCCTTTAATATGTTTCCTTCTTTAATTTCATGTCCATTAGAATTGATTACTCCTTAACTGTATGTGCAGGAATGACCGAAGTCCGGATCTTTCCTTGTTCTTTAATATATATGGTTGTGCAAGTTTTAACTTGAAAAAATAAAAAAATCATTTCCATTTTCCGTAGTACTTTAACGCCTTTAGATGTGATGCAGATAAGCTCAAGACTATTACAAAATTTCACTGCAGTTAAATTAACCGTGCCGCTATATCACCAAACTTACCCAAAAGAAATAAGAGCTGAAAAAACGGCAAAAACAATTAAGAGAACTTTCAATTCGTCTTTCTTCTTTTCTTCTGGCAAAACAGGGACGTGAATTTTCTTTGTGTCAAAACCAACGGAGGAAATGGCAAAGCATACGTAAGTGCCAGCGTGTGATAGAGCAACTGGGCCAAGTGGAAGTTTCGAAAGGTATTCTCCGTCATTGATCTTTGAAAAACTCGCCTCACTCTCTTTCTGAAATATTGGCAAGTTCAACTTCGTTTATTAACGATATAAAACAGGGAAAGAGGAAAAAAAAGAAATTAACAAAACAAATGAACAAAACAAAAAGTAACCTTATGCCATTTATCATCATTCATCAACTCAGATTGTGCAATAAGGAAATCCCACAAAGAAAACATACATAAAAGACGGAAGGTAATAACCCCTTCTTGCAACCAACTCGAAAAATTCATATATAATACCACCCTGTTACAACCAAAAGGGTGATTCCTCAATCTTAAATTATTTTCTTTTGGAAAAAAAAAATCCATTTAACCTGGAGTAGACCTAGAAATCCAGTCAGGGTAGGGGGTTAAAAATCAAACTTGTGTTTTATCAAGAAGTCAAGGCATTAATTAATTTTTGTTTCGCCCTTCTCTACTTTTTCATAGAATTTGTTGAGCACAAAAAGTAACAACGATAGACATACAAACAAGGAGCATTCACTAAGTACGCAGATTTTTTTTTAGTCTTTATTGATTTTTTCATTACAATTAATGTCCTAGAACAACTTTTCAATATAACCTCTACCAAGATGGATGCACTTCTACTGGCAGTACTTCCATCCTTTCAAATCGTTTTTTAAGAGATCAGCACACCCTTTATGAGTTATGGTTTTGCTGGATCTTTTTCTTCACTAGTGCTATTTGAATGAACGTCTTTCAACTATTTTTTTCAGTTTCGAAAATACAAAAAGGTCAGATGGAACCGATCAATATTATAATATGGATGTTGCAGCAACGTCTTCCGAGGCTGCAAGATACGCTGGGCATTGTCATGATGGAAAACAATTCTACGATAGAGCTTTTCTGAGCCCTTTTAGCTAATTATGCTTTCAATTTTCTCAATATCCTATATTTGCTTCTCAGGCTTTTTTCAACCTTCTAAAAGTTTGCATACAAATCATTTAGATCCAGAAAATGATAAAGGTGCTTGTATGATGTACGCCCTACGTAATGTTCTTCTAATATGCTTCTCGGACACTCAATCCTAACAAAATATACCAGAGTATGATAAAAATATAATACTTTAGAAAAAATTTTGGGCTATATATTTGCACATTAGAGGTGGCTGGGGGATAGTGTATAGTGGGTCTACATGCCCAATGTGTTAGGTACAATTATTCTGCATATTACGTGGTAAGAATTATTTTCTAATTTCAAATTGTCCAAATACTCTACTCCCACCCCGCTAATGTGCCAATATATAGCCTAAATTATATATTTCCCATCTATTCTGTCACTTTTCTTTGTCTTGTCTCGCTCTAAGCTGAAAGAAACTCAAGCAACCGGTTTACACTGCGTCAATGGATGAACTACTTGAATGGTCGGGGGTATAAGTGAATGAAGACAACATTTTCATGAATATTCTTATAATAAAACCTGAATCAAGGTTCGTAGACTTGCATTCCGCACATCGGGGCTCTTGAAATGGATGAGCTATTTTGACCTCTCTGAGTGAGATAGATACCAAGCAAATTTACCCCTTTTGTAATAACTATGGGCTATAACCATAAAATAGCTCTTTTTGGATTAGGATGTGATTTTATCTGGTTATAATTGGACAAATTGCAAGGTAGCAGTAATTATTTTAGCGCTAAATAAAAAAAAAATTCACTAAAAAAAAAACTCTAAACACCTTAATTATATTTTTATATGTTTAATTGATGTATGTAATAATAAACAGTTAGCAATCAGACAAATGCAGTCGAGAAAATAAGCATGTTCAAAATTCCTTAAGTAAATTCTCCCCTTAAAAAAAGTGGTAATCTTGCATTTGAATGGGCTATTTTCCGTATGTTATTATTTGTGCTCTTACGAAAATGTGGACCGAAAAATGGAGCGGCAACCTGTCGCTCAGCTCCCCTATTATCTGAACTTAGGAAGTCTTTGAAAAAGGTACGCTTTTTCGTCTCATTGCTTTTCTAAATTCTAAATAGCCTACTTTCTTTTCTAGATAGCCTACTTTCTTCATAGTTTTTATTTCGGTTCCAAATAAAGCACTTAACAGAACATGCGTGCGTGAAGTTTTTGAATATCTTACATACTCCGTTTGATTCTCGATTGATTCCTGCTGATATATTCGTGCGTATTCAAAAGGCATTTAATTCTTAATCTATGAAATTCTTTTAGTGAATTTGTCTCATTTTGACATACAAAATGCATTTTCATGGTTTAAATCTTACTTGAACGGTAGAATAGCACCAGTTTATCAGCTTTTCACCTCGTCCTTAGAAGTGAATTATAGCATCCCTCAAATATCAGTTTAGAGGCCATGCTACTTTTAGTTCTTGTAAATAATTATTTAAAAAAAAACAACTTTCCGAAAAAGAAGTTTTCCAAAGAAAAGTAAAGGCTATATTAAGCTTAATATCAGGAGATACAAATAGCTGTTAAAATTCAAACTCAAAACGACCAGAAATAACTATTAAGGAATAAATGAAATCCAAAACAAACAGAAATTAAATAAACAATAATAGAAAAAAAAAACAAGTAATAATATACATAAATATTAAAGCGAATAATGCTTAAATTGAATATGCAAATCAAGCTTAAAACGAAAAAAAATATTTTGCTATTGAAGCATAAATTAAACCCAAAACGAACAGAAATTAAATAAAGAATCAATGCAAACAAACATACAATAGATACTAATGTAAATGAATAAATAAATCTTAAAACGAGTGAAACGTAAATTGAATATGCAAATCAAGCTTGAAACGAACAAAAATCACCACAAACAAGAGTTTGGGTATGACCTCCTTCTCTCACTGTGAAGTCTAAAATCTACTGCGTCATTGGCACTTTACTGAGAACGAATTGTATTACAAATATTCTTTTTGTGCTTAATATTAAAAATTAACATTAAAATTACAGTAAAATTTTGAACTGATGAGTTTTCAGCAATTAATATGATTATATATCAAATATTCAGTTTAATTTATTAGTTCTTTCTCAAATTCTTCTAGACCCTAAAATTGTCCCTTTCCTTAACTGTAAAAACCTATCATTGGTGCTTCACTGAAAACGAATTATATTACAAATATTTTCTTTTCCAGTTCTTACGGCATTGAAAATGAAAATAAAATTACAGTGAAATAAAATCTTGAACTGATGGATCGTTAAACAATTAATGTAATTATATATCAAATATTCAATTTGATTTTGTTTATACTTTCCAAGACTGTTCAAGACACATTTAGTTTTCAGTAAAGTGCCATGACGCAGTAGGTTTTAGGTTTTTACAGTCCCTCAATTATCATTTTAGGGTCTTTGCTACTTTTAGTTTTTGTAAATAATATTTCTTATATGGTAACTAAAGCCTATTGTTTATTGTAAACTTTGTCATCCTACATCTTCTCATGCACATAATGGCAACTATAGTTCGTCCTCTACGGATGTCCTTATTTCTTTAGCTGACGACAGCAACCTTTACCCGCCCCCCAGCTGAAATTAAAATTCTTTTTTTTTTGGATCGATTTGAAAGTCCTTGAAAAGACCTTTTTCAAAAGGAAAAAGGTCTTTTTCCTTTCTTTCTTCCTTTTTTTTCTTTTTTTTTTAGATTGGGAATTTTTTTTTACCGAATTGTGTTCTAAATCCGCACTGTCCAATTACTTTACCCTCACCCTTCTAATGTACAAATATATAGCCCGAATCATATATTTCCCATCTATTCTGTCAATTCTTTTTGTCTTGTCTCACGCGAAGCTGAAAGAACTAGCGAAAGAAACCGGTTTACAGTTCGTCAATGGATGAACAACTTGAATGGTCGGGGGTATATCATACAAGTACCTTTTAATGTATTATGAATAAATCTTTTCTGATCCACTCAGATTTTCCTCAGAAAGAAGTATTCAAGTTCTTTCATTATACCAACGCCCTTTGGGATTACCATGGTGATATTCAAATCTTAAACGCTCATCAACTAAGACACCCAACCCCACGCTCATTAAAATCTCCCACGTAAACTTAATTTTGTTAATCATCGAAAATAATTCGGACGACTAAAAAGAAAAAATCACACAGATTTTCATGTCATTAAAATCGGGGATTTTTATGTCCATCAGTGATAATTAAACTCAAATAAACGCACTGAGAAAGTTAGATGAGGTATTTCCATCTACCGAATTAAATTTTGAAATTTGCCTATTTTTTTTTTTTGAAATATGCGTTGAAAACTGCTTTAAAATAGTTGGAAAAAAGCAAAATTTTCTATTTCTTTGAACAAGTTTAGAACATTCTTTAATAAAAAGTCAAATTAATATCGTAACTCTTACTTGGTAAATGGAGAGATCTCAAAATTGTGAATTCAAGGATATAAGTGTCTTTTCCTTTTGTAGCAAGTTGCAGACCTAGGCTTGTCGCAAAATTTCATCTTAGATATTGTCATCTAATAAGTAATTATCAAATCTTAGATATAAATAATTAAAATCTAGAATTATTTACATAGCTATACTTGTGCATCGTATTATCCTCCTGAGACCTGACGATAGAAATACTTTTCCGATTATTTTCATTTCTTTGTAGTTGACTTAAAAAAAAATCATTTTGACCATTCCTCAACTAAAAAAAAAGTTGACCCCCCATCTCTCCCTCTGGAGGATGGCCACAGGTGTGGACATTGGGTCCCTGTCGAGCTAAAAGTATAGTAAAAATCTGTTTCATCTATTAAAAAAGATTTGTCAAAACATTGAAAACAAAACATTACTCTTCATGAAATTTCTTGAAGCAGTTCTTGTCTCGTGTCAACCAGAGAATGTTTTTACCCTGCGAGAACATCCAACTTGACCTTTAGAGCTTCTAGGCCTTCTGCACCGGGCTGCGTTCGCCAAGTCACAAAATTCTGGTAGATGCAGTGCAGCTCTGGCATGGGGTGGAGGGATTGACCTCTTTTTCACGCTCAAAAAACGGTGCTGAGTTTCACCCAAGAGTTCTTCGTCACTATTTTCTTGAACTCGTGACTCCGAGCTTCCAGAATTGAGCAAACACTCGGCCACGTTGAAACGAAGGTCATTGAGCTGTTTGAGGTCACCAAAAACTTCTGGGCCATGGCCCTTCAGCTCATGAAATGCATTGGCTAGTGCAACATCCACAAAATGATGAAACAGACGCACAGTCCATTTTTTAGTACGCGTCTCAAACCGGTAATAGCTAACCATGCGGTCCACAAGGTCGACCCCACCCATGTAGGTGCTGTATTCAGAGACTACTCGTGGATTTTGACCTGCACGTAAGACCCCTGGCGCGCTGTCATGCCGTTTGACCTCTGTCTCCTCTTCTATGCCTTTGCAGTTTGAAGACAGGAGAACCACTTTGTTATCATACCACTGGGCCACGGCCACTTTTCTAACTGAGTGCACGGACATGACAGAGGTTCCTTTGCCCTTTCTTTTCATTTCTGTTTCGGTATAAAGTGTTGGGCCGTTGGCGCCCAAACGGTTCTTCATGATAGTTCCGGTCGCACTTATTTTTCTTTCAGCCAGCATGTCGAGGAGCTAACAGACGAGAAGAATCGGTCAAAATAGAGGTATGTACCTTCTGGTAGGGTCTCAGACAAGCGCAGTACGATCCCAGATGGCAAGCCATGTACTCCAAGCTCTTCTCCCAGGGTGGTGGCCTCCTGGTAGATTTGGAAGTCAAGTATCAGCCCTGAGGAGCTGGCGAGGACAAAATTCTTTAATCCAACCAGATTGGGCTTGTTAAGGACATATTGCTTGAGAGTCGACATACCCTGGAAGGGTATCATCTGTTCGTCAATTGAACAGTTCCTGTCACGTGGCAACTGGAGACAGATATTCCTGAAGTTGTCAAGGATCGGCTTCACCTTTCAAAATCTATTTTCGGCTTTTTCTTCGTCTGAGATTTCTAAATCAACAACGAACTTCAGATTCAACCGGATTGTGAAGAATCTGTCTCGACTCATCTTTTGCGATATGGCTTCCACTCTAAACTTCCCAGACCAGTACATGTGGATTCAAGGAAACTTGAGGTTCCCCATCAGGATGACAATACCAACAAAAAATTTTAGCTCGTCTGGAGTTACAATCAAGTTTTTGTGGTGGGCCAACTGATAGTTGTAGTTTATGCAAAAAGCTATACGTTCAAAGAAGTTCTTCGGGTAATATTGTAAAATGAATTGTTCTGTACTCTAGTCGTCGTGGTCCTGGAAGTGAGCGGGACCCACGTCCGGGCCACGATGATGATCGAACCTTCGAGACTTTCTCCAGGACAAGGTTGCTGCTACTTTGTCAGCCTTCAAGCGTTTGGCATGGGTTGCTAAGGGTGCGTCATCATCAGATTCTTCACTTTCAACATCTGGAAGAACAGCACAACTGCTTAATGATGGAATGGCTGCAACAGATTGGTTTTTGATCGATTCCTCATCATCATCTAAATCAGAGAGGTCCAGGTCGCTCTCATTGAGCATTCCGAGGGCGTCATCAAGGGAAACTATAGTGAAGGAACAGGTTCAGTAAGTTTAAAACTAATAGGTTGTTGCCAATTTAGTAAATAAAACAATCACTGGCCTCTGCTATCCCCATTAGAATCAAGATTTGATCTACGAAAAATCAACCCTAGCTTTTTACTCGATTGGAACCGCATGTCCACAGACGTGGACATGGAGATTTTCCAAGTTCCAAAAGATGACACTTATCAAAGTAACTGCTTTTAAAACTATCTAAGCACTGTCTACAATCAAGAGAGCCTACCTGATTTTTCTCACAACTCGTTCACGCCACTTTTTTTTTCTTTTTTCTTACCTTTGCTTGTTTTCATCTCCTTTTCTTAACCTTTTCTAGTTTGTAAAAACACCACTAAAAGTCGCAAAAACTTTCTGAAAAAAAATTACAGATGGCATTTCAGGTTCAAAAAGCACGTTGAAACAAGGAAACCTTTGCTAGATGGCGAGGCCTTTGCACGAAAAATATTTTACGGGGATGTCCACAGACGTGGACACCAGGTCTCAGGAGGTTATGGCATAGTATTTATGTAACCTACCCTATATCATACAATAACATAGCCTAGAGCGATATTCTCAATTCCTTGTCCGGAACAGTTAAGCGTTTCACGTTTTTTTTCCACTTTTTACTTACAGAATAGGCCTTTCCATTGTACCACAAGACGTCTTGATCTTTGAGAGGTTTTTCTATCCATTTAAACCAATTAATTTGAATCATACTATCTTCACTGCGGACTTTGCATTGAAGGGTAGCCTGGTAGCCCTCCCTAATTTCTTTTTGTGATGAGGATACTTGTATTATTTCTGGTTTACGAGGCTGTTTTTCTAAAAAAAAGAAAAAAATCAAGGGATCTTTAGTTGCCACAATGTTGACGGTTAATAAATATTGTTCTAAAATATGTGAGCTTCAACGAAATTGAGAAACCAAGGAGTGATGCTTCGAATAGATAGGCTTGGAGAAGTAGTAGAGTAGCCCTGTTGATCTTAGGTTGTTTGCTACTTCAATCAGCTCTTAGTAGAAGAAAATCAAAATGAAAAATTAGTTTAATCACTCCGTGACACTGCTACTCTGTATTAACACGATTTGCGTTGATGTTAAAATACCACTTTTTCTACACAGCCTACTCTTTTCTAACTACAAAGTATTCAGATCCTGAATTTTGAACTATCTGGGCTGTTACTAAAATCGGGCCTTTGTTACCGAGGGCTCCTTTGAATTTAAATTCGGCTAGTAGCTTGTTGCAAGCCCAGATGCATCTAAAGTAGTATCTTGCCATATGTTTACTGCATTGATTTTCATGAGAACCGAAATTAGCAATCGGCGCCCCTGTGTTTAGATACCTATGAATTTCTCTATGAAGTCTATGAAATTAGGTATTTAAGGATGACAACCCCTTACAACCCCAGGGCAAGGGTTTTAATTTATTCCCTGGGGCATATAATTTTCTTATATAAAGTTTTGTCGTAGAAACTTCAAGAAGGGCTCATTCGATTGGAAATTGAAAGGGCTAGTGCCTTTTTTAATAGTCGAAAGTGATTTCCCCGAACAAATTCAAGCAAAATTTTGAAAATTTTGTTAAAAGCGATCGGAGGGCGAACACCCCCCTCCCCCCAAGCCCATCAATTACCCAAACACTTCCGATCAACATTTTGATATAGCCATTTTGTTGAACGTAGTTTAAGGGTCTGGAAATTATGTCTTTGAGTATGACAACCCCCACCCCACAGCCCTCAGGTCTAAGTTTATGAGTTATGCCCTGGGGGTATACAAGGTTTTTATAGAAAGTGTTGTCGTAGAAACTTCAAGAAGGGCTCATTCGATTGGAAATTGAAAGGGCTAGTGTCTTTTTTTAATAGTCGAAAGTGAATGAAAAAATGCTTTTAAAAGTTTTCATTTTTATAACTTTAAGAAATCAAAAATTAATTAACATTTTAAGCAATAAATATCAGGGTATGTACATTAAATTGAAAATGCACACTTTTTTTATAGGGGTTTAGAACCCTACTCATATTAATTTCTGCTCGTTTTGAGTTTGACTCTGTTATTTATCTTAATTTCTGTTTGTTATGGGTTTCATTTATTATTGCTAATGATTTGTGGTAGTTGTATGCTTGGTAGATTATTTGGTTCTATTTTTGTTCATTTTTGGTTTAATGGAATTCTTTACTTATTTTTGGAAAAAACTTATTTTGTGGAAAAAGTTTTTTTTTTTTTTTTAATTAATACACTCAACAAGATGCAGTCAGTAGAATTTTTTCTACCAAAAGATATACCATTAGGTTCAAAGCCTAAATTCAATATAATACATTTATACCTTACTGTAAACCATTGGCGTCAAGTTTGGGGAGGAGGCATTGGCCCTCCGGACTTTTTAAACCCCCTGGATTCTGATAAATACTGTTTTTTCAGTATTTTCACTGAAAAATGGCTCTTTTGGCACTTTCACTGATAAATTTTTTAAATTACTCCCCCCCCCCTAAATTTTGAAAAACACATTTTTGATCTCTCCCACCGACCCCTTTTAGTTTCTGTGAATTGAGACTTGGGTTGTGAACCAAGACTAGTTGCCCAGTTATCCTTAGTAAGTTAGTAACTGGTTAGTTTCTTTAAATTAAAAGTATCGATTTTTCTTCCTAATTTTAAATAAATGCGGCAGCAAAATGCGACTACTTTTTTGTTTCGCAATTTCTTTCTTACTTCTGTTTCAATCACCTTTATAAGTTATTACTGAAGGATGTTCGAATATTCTGCCAATTATTTTTAAGTTTGAGATAGTGTTTTCATACTTGCCGATTCATCGTGAGATTTTACGGTTTCTTTTGATAATCTGGATAAATATAACCGATAAATACTGAATCTCAAATTATCGACAAATTTAAATAAATTTTGGTTAATGAAATACAGAAAACTATACACAATTATTATTTTGAATTTGAGAAAACGGTCCAGGCTCAAATAGCTCAATTTGTAGACCTTGAACCATAATAAATTGTGTAAGAGCAAAGAGCGGTATTTCAACAAGGTTGAGAGTATTCCAAACAAAAGAGATGCAGTGGTGTATTCTCCTTATTAACGCCGATGAAGTAAACGCTTTGTTTGGTTGTCAAAATGCATCTGAGACCACCTACAGAAAAATACTTACTGTTATTTTTTTAATCTACTAATTATTAGAGACCTTTGCCTTATTTTGGAAAATGAGAGATGGGGACACAGTCAAAGGGAGGGGGTCTATTAGGGAAATCCCCCCTCCTGTTGGATAATAGAATATGGTAAAACATTTCTTTTGGAAGCTTCTGTATTAAAGTTTTAACGAAAACGTGAAAAGAAATGTTTCAAATATGAGGTTTTCTTACTTTTTCACTTACATTTTAAGAGAAACACTACTACCTTTCAGCATAGTAATTCTTTTTAACTTAGGCTTTGAAAATCACACTCATTCGTTGCAACAATAATCTCAGTGATGATAGCAGGCATAGTTCATCATTTCATAATAACCCTCTTACATTTTCAGCTTGAGAAATATTTATTATTATCAAATATCCTTAACGCTATTATTTTTAGCTTTATTTTGCTAACCCCCTCTTATTAGTATTATTAATAATTGTAAAACCTCTTATACAGCGAATACTGGACACAACAGAAAACACTGAATAAGAAGACAAAAGAAAACAAGCTGACTTTGTAACAAGTACATAAAAACTCCGCTTAACTACTAGAAAGATATAAAATATCAGAAGATTATATTTTTATTATAATCCAAGCTCTCAACTTTTAACACTGCACTAGCAGAAGGTACCAAAAATCATCCCTATTTTTCTATTGCATCGCTCATTTAATGAAGTTACAGCTTCCTAAGGGTGACTACTCAAGCCTTCGAACTGTTTTTGAATTTCAAGCCCTTGTAGAGCAACATATAGAATGCAAGGAAGGGTGATTGAATTGAACCTCCAAAATACTCTTGAATTCTGTTCAAGAACGTACTAAAAATATGTTCTTGAACATACTCAAATAAAAATTGGACCAGTCGTCTAGTAGGCTTAAAGAAGCAACAACGAACTTTTCCTTTATTTGAGTGAATAAAGATCTCGCAAAGGGGATATAACAGTTAGTGTCACTCGCGTGTTTATGAGGAGCTAGAGAAGCACCAGTTTTATCATGTACTTGGTGCGTGATATCTGTTGAAAACGCCTATTTGAACAGTGGCGAGGTTAATATTTCGGTGAAAATTTCAACTGCAATATACAGGTTTTCAAGCTCGTGCCATTGATTATTTAGTGCGCTCTGTGTAACTTGTTCATTCGATTATCACCCTATCTATACCCGAGTCCAGGGTTGCCACCGGTGACACTTTAGTGTCACTTTTGACACTTTTTTTTTAATGACACTTTTTGGGACACCTGACACTATTAGGACACTTTTTAGCAAACGTGGTACCTTTTTTGCTAAGTAGCACTATTTTACAAAAAAAAAGAATTTTTCCAGACAAAAAACCGGAAGGAAAACAGTCAATGTAAATATGCACCGATATCCTTTTTCTGTCAGTTAAGATTCTTATCTTAACTCCGCGCTCGGCAATTATTGGATGCAAGAATCTTTCTGTGCGGTGAAAAACATAAACGTGTTTGTCTCTATCTGTGTGTGAGAAATTTTTATATTCTTATTCTTATCAATGATAAGCGAAGATCATCCAGTGATCTTCGGGTACGAAATACTTGGCAATAGACATAGATAGACATAGGGGACAGAGATAGACATTTAACTGCAATGTGGTGGAGAAGCCTTCAATTGTTTTCAGTTGTTTAGTTCAACTATTTTGTGTTGTTGCAATAATTTGTAGGCTCATAGACGATAAGTCAGTCAAGCAGTTTGCAATTCTTGAGTGGGTCCGAATTCAATTTTTATGTTTTATTAGTTGAGGGTTGACTACAATTCAAAGAAGAAAACAGCCAGAAAAGCTAAGAGTGTATTTTTGCGCCACTATGTTAATAGCTGTAACTATTTTAACCAGTCACTGAGCCAGTGACTGGTTAACTTTACGCGTCTTTTCATCGATTTCCGTAACTGGAGCTCTTGAAGCCTAGTGACTGAAAAGCTCACTGGTGACATTACGCAACAACTCAGCAACGCAAAAACATCCACTGAGCTCACTGGTGTCCCACAAGAATATCTAGTGACCTCTTCAGTGACTGGGCCAGTGACGCAAAAATGCGCTATAACATTTCCGTTCATATTTTTCTTTGAACTCTTGGCAATGAACAAATGAATATTCATACATAACCATCATATTAAAAACAAAATTGATACCAAAACTTCCATTATTTTTAATCCTATGCAATCATTAGCAAAATCACAATCTAATTTCACTTTTTTTTTCTTACTTAAATTTTTGAATTTCGACGCACTTCCTCATTTTAGTTATTATAATCCCACTAATATTTGATTGTAAATGTACTTTCACGCTGATACATTAAATGCTCGTTTTTTTTTATTATAAAGGTGCTTTCATATTGATACTTAAAATGCTAGTTGACTGTTCCTATGCCCTAGTCCCTAGAGACATCGCAAAGAAAAATTTACTGGGAGTGGCGAGAGTTCTCGTGAAACTTATTATATTCAGGTTGTGATAAACAGATTACATTATATAGCTGTCTCATAGTTTTTCACTAGTTTTTGAAAACAAAGAGAAGAAAGTACTCTGTGGGACGAGTTGCCATTTTATACAGTAAGCACCATTTGTGTTTTAGCGGGTTTATAGGAGGGGGGCTGGAAAGTTGGCAAGAGTGGAAGTGCTGCGCAAAGCCGGAAATCAGCACTGACTAAGTAAAATCAAAATTTCATTTTTATAGTTGATAGATGGCATTAGATCAGAAATTTCATGTTGGAGAAGTTAAAGATGTGGGAAACCACGTGGGGATAATCCCAAGCGGATTGGTCAATATTTTCAATTTAAAAAGCTTGGTGATATGAGCGCGAGCGACGCGAAGCGTCGCGAGTGGCAAATTTTTGGAAAATGACACTTTTTACACAAAATTGACACTATTTAGCCACCCAAAGTGGCACCAAAAAAACCGGCCGAGTGGAAACCCTGCCCGAGTCTCTAATGAGGGTCAACGCTAATAAAAAAAAGACAATTTAGATAAGCTTGAAACTAAAAGAGAAGATTTTATGGTACTCATGCATTATATGCTACACACGAAAGAAGTCAGGTTTGGTTAATGCTACTAAAAGAAATAAAATAGGATGCAAATATAATAGTTTAGAAACAAATTTGGGCCACATATTTGCACATTAGGGGGGTGGGGGTATAGCATAGCATATATTAAATATATAACCTAACCTAGTACCCCCCCCCCCTAAACCCCAAAAAACAATCGTTTAAATATTGTAAACGCGATAAAAACCTCGCTTTGCAATCAATTTAGATAGCAAATACCCGTTTGAAAGGTCTCCATGTCTGGTTTGTTTGTACAGTCTATAGCGCTGTGTAGCATATAATGCATAAGTACCGATTTTACTGAAATCATGAATAACCCGGTAGATAAAGAGCATAATAAGATTTATGTAGAAAATTTAGAAAACAATTATTGTTAACGTGTTTGTGGAAGAGCTGGGATTTCTGGACTCCCGAGCCCTGGATGTCGCTAACAAAGTGAGATTTGTTTTGTTGTTAGGTGATGTGGAGATCGGTTGTCTTGGTGTCAGTAGTACTTCTTATTTATTTTTGAATGGGCCTAGTTCAGTAACCTGCAAATGATACATATGTAGTGTTAATTTTGTTTTCCCAGTTAACAGGCCTCTGGGCCCTTTGGGGTTTTTCTGGATTATAGAGTTTTTTACTATTTATTGAATAAAAGAACCTGAAATTGAAAAAGTATGAAATTACGACATCCTTTATTGCTTGAACAATTTAATTTCCACCATTTTTTTTGTAGTGTAATTAGCGAAAGGTAGAGGGGACAGTTCTTCTTACATATGGAATGATCTCTGTTCGTTTTTAGTTTCAATTCGACTCCATACTTTCGGTTGAAAAATTGTTTTTGTATTCCTTAATTTCTGAATGCTCCCACCCATGGATAATTTTTATAGGAGAATTCCCCTCACATAAAAATTCCTCCCGTGGAAGATCATGTGGATAATGCAACAGCAATAGCTGTTGCATTATAGTATCAGGATTTACTGATCCTTTCACCATTGAAAGAGATCAAATTAGGTTGAAATTATGGCTTAAATATAATGAGGGTAAATGGAAGCCATCGGAGCCCTACATGGAGTTGAAGTTTCTAAGAGATGACTTTACGCTACAAACCTGGTACGACGTTCACAGCCAATTTCCCTGAAATTTAAAAATTGAGGAGTACGGTTACAGTAAGGAAGGCGGGTTTTCTCTGGGCTCTAACTCAGTAGGAGATAAAAAGATTTTGTAAGAAATTCGTCGGTGATTCAGACAATTTTCATTTCGTCATAACAATAACAGCGAAACAACAAAAAGTGTCATATATTTGTACTAATTTAAAAAACTTCCCAGAAAATAAGTTTTCAAAGAAAAGTAAATTGCTCTATTAAGCCAAAAATGGGCAGAAATAAAGTCAAATAATCTTCCAAGCGTAAAACAACCACAAATCACTATAAACAAATTAAATTGAACTCAAAACGAACAGAAATTATAATAATAGCCGAGTCAAACTAAAAACGAGCAAAAATTAACACACTAAGGGTGAAAACCCCCATGCCTTCTCAAGACCAGAACATAACTTAGGCTTTACTGAAAAAAAAAGACATGGATTGTCAGTTTAATATACCTATACTGATATTTATTCCTTAAAATAGAAAAAGGATAAAAAAAAGCGAGTAAAAAGTTTTTTACTTATTTAACTAAAAAGAAATGAAAACATTTAAACATATTTTGTTTTCAGTAAAGCGCAAACTTTGTTCTGGACTTGAGCAGGCATGGGGGTTATCAGCCCTAGTAATGTTAATTTTTGCTCGTTTTGAGCTTGACTCGGCTATTTATTCTAATTTCTGTTCATTTTGAGTTTCATTTACTTATTGATAGTGATTTGTGGTTGTTTTAGACTTGGATGATTACTTGACTTCATTTATGCCCATTTTTGACTTAATGCAGCTGTTTACTTTTCTTTGAAAAGCTTGTTTTGTGAAAACGGCTTTTTAGATGAATTTATGTTCGTTTTTTTATTGACTAAGTCATTTTCATGAAAAAAAAATATTTGATATCTTTTCGTTTTTTTTTCTATAAGAATCCCTAGTTTGGCATAATTCTGGAGGTTTGGTATGCTCATATCCCTAAAGACCTCGTTGCTGGACCGTTCTACTATGCTGAACAAAATACTTGTCTCAAAATTTTGACTAGATGTGTTTGGGAAATAAATCGGCTTGAGAGACGGGCTGATTACCCTCCAATCTCTGTTTCCTCTTAGAAAGGACCCTAGAACTTTTAATTTTGAAGCGAATTAGCTTCTTTAAGTGTTGCAATGATATTTCTAGCTATTATATAGTGGTGCTGCCTATGATATTGTATGCCTTTTTGAAAACCTGCATGTATACAGTTTTTTCGTTTAATTGGAACACCCCCTAAACACTTCCTAGAAGTTTCACCTTAATACTCTTAGCGTCATTAGTTAAAGTAACTGTAGTTGCAGTACTAAAAGTATACACATAGTGCCTTCTGGCTAGTTTAAAATCCCCCACATCTCACTCTTAAAAATCTAACTTCATAGTTTGTTTTGATGTAGTTCAACGTCCGTCTAAATATTTCTTATATTTAATTACTGCAGATATTGTTATATTCTCTTTGGACTATTGGGTACAAAATAGCTGTTTCATAATTTCTGTCGAATGTGTTTGGGGAAAAGAAGATATTAGGGAGAGGGATATCAGGGAGAGGATATCAGGGTACTATTTTCTCTCCATCACGCTTGACTCTTAAAATGGAACTAGAACTATGCATTTCCAATCAAAAGAGCCTCCTCTAAAGTTCACAAGACCACCTCTTCATAAAAACCTTAAATCCCCTCAAGGCATAACTTAAAACCCTTATCCCCCTATTTTGGGGGGTTGTGTCAACCCCAAGGGCCGTGTTATGAGATCTTTGGATTATTTTTGAACAAATTGCTATCTTAAAATTCCTATTGGATGCATTGGGGGAAAATATGACGCGGGGGGATATAGCTGACCTCCGATGAATTTAACTCTTAAAAATGGCTCTTCAACTTCTGATTTCCAATTCAATGAGCTCCCTCCGAAGTTTGCACGACCATCTTTTCCATAAAAGCTTAAATGCCCCCGGGGCATACCTTACAACCCTTGCCCTGAGGACTGTGAGAGGTTCTCATTCTCAAAGACATAATTTCTAAACTTTTAAACTTCGTCAAACAAAATAACTACCTCTAAATTTTGACTGGAAGTGCTAGCAGAAATGATGGGCGTGGGGGGAGGGTGGTTGCCTTTCAATCACTTTTGACTATTAAAGAAGGCACCAACCAACTTTCAATTACCAACCGGTTGAGTCTTTCTCGAAGTGTCTACGACAACAAATGGTCATCTTAAAATTTCTATCGGATGCGTTTCTGGAAAATACGACGTGTCTGTGTGTGTGGGGGGGGGGACTATTTGCCTTCTGATCACTTTGACTGTTAAAAAGAGCGCTATAACTTCTGATTACCAATCTGATGAGCCCTCTTTAAAGTTTATATGACCACCATCTCTGTAAAAATCTTATATGCCCCAAGGATGTAACTTATAACCCTTGAAGTGAGGGCTATATGGGGGGAGGGGATTTATCCTTAAAAAAACAATTTCTGGACCTTTCAACTACACTGAACAAAATGGCTATCTCAAAAATTGTGATTGAATGTGTTTGGGGAAATGATTGGTGCATGGGGGGTTGCTGGATGACCTCCAATCACTTTTGACTGTTAAAAAGGCCAGTAGAACTTCTGATTATCAATCAAATGAGTCCAATCTGAGGTTGATACGACCACCCTCTCTATAAAATCTTTATATCCCCACAGGTTTTAACGTACAACCCTTGCGCTGAAGGTTGTGGGGGGGGGGGGGGGGGGGGTCATTCTCAAACTCATAATTTCCGGACCTTTGAACTACATTGAACAAAATGGATATCTCAAAATTTTGATTGGATGTGTTTGGGGAAGTGATTGACGTGAGGGAGGGGGAGCTGGTTGCCCTCCGTAAGCTCTTTGGAAGTTCCTATGAGATTTCTTTCTATAAGAAGTGCCTTGATCTAAAAAAAAACAACAATATATTGTGCCCAAATCGTTCTTTACTTAAGCAGTCCTATCGCGCTGCCTATGATATTTGGTCTTGAGATTTCACTTATACAGGACTGGAAGTGCCGATTAGACCAGGTAACCCCCCCCCCCCCAATTCAGCCTATGGGCGCCAATGCTTCGGCTAGTGTTAGGCTTTAATTTGACTTTCTTTTTCTCTGCCAACTTCCTTTTTTGAAATTTTTTTTTAAAATTAGTTTATAGTTCGATTTCGTATGACGTAGCTATTGTATTCGTTAATATTAGGGGTATTTTTAAAGTAGATTTCAGTTTTTCTACTTAAGAATTAAGTTGTTGTACTATAACTGAAATTTTGGACAAAATTTTAACATTCAAATTTTTCGAACAGCCATAGTTGTTTTTTTTTACAATAAATATTTTAAAAACACTTGCTATATAATTTTAGGTGAATGGGCAAATGGATTGTTATTAATGGGGATAACATTACCCCTTACAACTCTTGGAGAGAGGTCTGTAAGTCATGAAGTTTGTCCATTGTTTACGTATAGTATTTGCTATTGAGAAGTATAGACACACATTTCAAGGGGGGCGGGTGAATTTTCTCCTGTGGGGATTTCCTAGAGGGAAAATTTTCTGTGGGGAGGGAAGTTTCTGGGAGCTGAACTTTCCAGGAGAAATTTTACACTGGGATAATTTGCTAGAATTCCTTTACAAAAGTATTTTTATTTGTCTTACCGACTGAACTTTAGATGTGGAGATGTTAAGGTGACTCGTACAAGGGAAGTTTTTGGTACCTATGAATTACGTGAGCTCACCGCTATATCAAACAGTTCGTGGTAACGAACTGTAAGTAAGGAGTGACCCGGCTCAATGGTAACCGAAACTCTTGATACCAATAGATACATCAAAAGAATTAGATTTTAATGCTGATTTCAAATATATAAATTTCATCAAGTTTAATCTTACCCATCAAAAGTTACGCGCCTGACAAAATTTGGCTGATTTTCGAAAAAAAG
>JAQQPU010002060.1:44485-60074 GCA_029168905.1 Artemia sp. Kazakhstan ARC1039 | reverse complement strand
AAGTATTCTGAGTGAATTCAAAATTAATCTATTTTTTGTGTATGTCTCCTTTTTTCTTGACAAAAACAAGAAGACAAATGACTTTATAGCTCCATAAGATAATCCTATTCTGTCAAAAGTATTCTGAATGAATTCAAAATTAATCTATTTTTTGTGTATGTCTCCTTTTTTCTTGACAAAAACAAGAAGACAAATGACTTTACAGCTCCATAAGATAATCCTCTTCTGTCAAAAGTATTCTGAGTGAGTTCAAAATTAATCTATTTTTTGTATATGTCTCCTTTTTTATTGACAAAAAAAGAAAACAAATGACTTTATAGCTCCATAAGATAATCCTATTCTGCCAAAAATGGCGTATGTCTCTTTTTTATCTTCGTATCGGTACAAGATAGGATAATTCTGACTGTACTGTTCGATTCCTCGTGCTGAGTTTACTCACGGCACATACATAACTCATTTTTGACCAACATGGCATATGTCGCACTTTTAATTATCACAGGCGAATGAGAATCCAGGAAATGATGATGTACTATTCACTTAAGCTTTGTGTTAGGTGTTAGCTTCTCGCTATAGAGTATAAAGAGAGAGAGGAAGCGATTGAATGAGTTTGATATCATAAATGTATAAATCAAATGAAGTATTTAAACTGGGAAAGGCAAAATCAAGTTCTTGTTTTTTTTGTTTTTTTTTTGTTTTTTTTTAATTTTAAGCCTGTAAAGTCGCTTAAAAAAGGTGTCATTTGATCTGTATTGAATTCTAAGGTACATTATAAAAAAAAGGTTGTGTTATATTTTCATTTGTTTAATTTCTTATAGCAATAAGGTTACTATCCATTACTATTTTTGGCATTTTGTCATCCTCTGGTTACAGGTCTACCCAAAATTGTTTGCTTTTTGGTATATGGTAAATTTATCGCCATATTCTGGACAACCGTACGATCTCCGGTGAATGAAAACATTCAGAAATTCATTCCCGGGCTCTGGTCTACGGTTTGAGGTAACTCAAAGTGCCCAAAATGTATCCCTCGACTGGAATCCGCCTTTTGTCTCAATAGTTCACCTTCCCTGTGGCAGCTTAAATTTCTTTTATAAATCGATGTTTTCGCTCCCTTTGAACATTGGAAACCCTATTCAGTTGAATATAAAGACCTGAAATATCCCACTAAACATTAAGTGTTTAATTCTTTTAATTTTAATCTTTTCTAATCGAACAGCACATGTGGACCTGATATTTCACTGACAGGATAATAGGTAGGGCACTAGACCTGCCAGACAAAGTGTTGCCATTAGTGACCAGGTAAAGTTATCTAACAAACAATGGTAGAAAAAAAACCGACGTAAATCACCGGTTTCACAGGCATCAAACACCATAGAACACACCTTTGGTGGTAGCATGAAATAAATGGTGGAAGGAGCTCGCCAAAATATGCGCTGTTTCTTTTCTATTATAAATTGACCCGTTCAAGTGAATGATGGACACAAAAGAAACATTGCTATGATAAATAAAATGTCCAGTTAAACTGTGTTAGAGAGACTAAGTAATGAATAGACAAGATGGTAATAGGACAGATAGTTAAGATAAGATTTTATTCATTATGAATACACATACAATAATACACTGTGCTAGTTTTCCCAAAGGCTCCTTGGCCTGTAATTAGGAGAGTATATACGGAATACAAACTCAGAGAACAATAGCCAATTACTTATTGAGATAAAAAAGAAGAAGAAGAAGAAGAAAAAAAATAATCAAACATGAATAAATCATAACATAATTCATTTCTCTGCATATTATTCTCAAATCAAGTGATCTTCATACCCTTCTAGAATCCACTGAATACCTAGAATACCCTTCTAGATTATACAGAAAAAAAGAAAAGAAAAACAAAACCAAAAAATAATTATTTAAAAACTATCGCCTACCATTCAAAACACAAAAGTAAGCCACGAGAAAAAAAATAACACTTATACTCACAGTCACAGAAAGAAGAGCAAAAAGGAGAAGAAAAGGAAATATAAATAAATAAAAATTATGAAGTAAAGTTTATTCAGGAAAAATTAAAAATTTATTCAGGCAAAAAATAAGGAAAATTAATCACATGAAAACGAATTTTTTTTACTAGTCTTTCTAAGGGACCTAGATCTAAGGGAGACGTAAATCTAAAGGACCTAGGAATATCACCGTGGAGCTGAAGAAAAGCGAAAGACGCGCAGAAAAGAATATAATTTTTTTTGTTAATATCAAGTAACGGTTTAGTTGCCGAACGATTTACATCCTGGATAAGATTTATAGCTTTATCATAAGTACTCAAAAGCGGTTTGAGAAAAGAAGGGAAAGTGGACATCCATATGACCGGACAATAGGAAACATAAGAATGAATTAAGCTATGAAATAGAATTCTTAGAATTGGTCCTGGAAAAATATGTTTGAGTTTTCTTAGAATACCGAGGTTTCTGCATTCTTTCATTTTAATCAAATCAATATGGCGTTTAAAAGATAAATTTTCATCTTGGAGGATACCTTGGAAACGGCCATGGTCACCCTTTGGTCTACTAATAAAGCCTTTGGATATATGAATTTCAGATAATTGAGGGCAAGCCTGAGATATACAAGAAAAAACTAAAAAAAACTAGTTTTAGAAACATTTAAGGCAAGAAAGTTAGCATCAAACCAAATTGAAACTTTCTCGAAGAGGTCCACTAACTTTGGACGAACCTCATCATCTGTTCACCCAGAAGTAATAAGGGTGGTATCATCGGCAAAGGTAACAAGAAAATCCGAGGTATGCAAACTATGGTTATGGGTACGGGAGAATGTTGGACGACATAGACGACAGCAATAAAGAGGTTTTTATTTCTAACTGCAAAAATTAGGTCATTTACATAAATTAAAAACAGTAGCGGCCCTAAAACTGACCCCTGAGGGACCCCCTAGTCAACACTTGATGGTGAGCGAAAAAGCGGATCAATAGAAATTATTCTACCAGACATGAAAGACTTGAACCAATAAAACGCACTACCTCTTACGCCAAAATGAGAAAGTTTAAATAGAAGAACACTGTGGGTTAAAGAATCAAAGGCTTTACCAACATCCAGAAACAAAGTAGCAGGAATCAAAAGGGAGTCTAGGGCAGAGTGAAGATAATTCAGTAAAACTGCACAAGCATGCTCAGTTGAATGATTTGCTTGAAAATCAAATTGAAAATCGTGAAAATATAAGTAAGAAAATTATTAAGACGTAAAGCATCGCCTTCTCAAATATTTAGCTAAACACAGACAACAAAGAACTTGGCCGATATTTGGCTGGATCATTTGGATCATTGGATCATGCTGAAAGGAGAGGTTAATAAGTTTCGTTAAGGGAGAAATAATGGAAGGAAATATGAACTTAATTACTTTAGTGGCAATATTATCAGGGCCAGACGGCAAAGAATTTTTCAATCCTATAACAATTTTAGTAATTTCTTTCTCCGTCGCTGGTTCCAAAAACATTGACTTCATACAAAGTGGCTCAAGATAAGACCTGAAGTTGGATCTTGAAGGAGAAGAACTAACAGCCGAAGCGGTCCTTTTACCAATATTCGCAAAATATGAAGTAAATGCATCTTGAACATTCAGTTCACCTTCGATAATTTTGCCATTGAGATCCAAAAAAGAAGGGGCTGATGGAGACTGAAAAGAGGGCCTAAGCACAGAATTTATAACCTGCCAAGTTTTTCGTATATCTTTACCACAATCTGAAAAACAATTAAAATAATACTGGGACTTACTTGGACTTGGCCTTTCGACACACAGAATAGTAAATATTCCTATAAATTTTAAATAGCTGAAAGCAAATAGCTTTCATTGAGGGGCTAGCAGACTTAAAGGCTTGGACTTAAAACAAGGGTTTGGAATCTGGCTGGCCTTATCTCGGCTCTCTTTCCATCATTATAGTCAATTCATTCATTTGTATTATTTTGTTAGGATATGCCGTCAAAATCTGAATTTATTGTTCGTGTGGAGTTGAGTCCAATGCAGAAAAAGTACTACAAATACATTCTGACTCGAAACTACGAGGCTTTGAATACTAAAGGAGGTGGACATCAGGTAATATATACTTATAAATTCATTTCTGCATAGCGTCATCAAGTATCAAATGGACGTATTTCCATAATTGTAAATTTTCAGAAGAGTAGAAAAAAAGCCTCACAACTTTTTTATTTCTCTTCCGATAACCGTAAAACAAAATGGACCGATATGTAAAATCAATTCATATCAATCCGTTTTGTTTTTACGGTTATTGGATGGGAAATAAAGAATTGTGAGGTTTTTTTTTTCTACTCCTGAAAATCTACAATTATGGAAATACATCCTTTTGATACCCGACTGACGATATATGCCTTTTTGCAGTTTTTCTTGGTAGCCCAAGATTATTTGTTGTTTTTTTTTGTAATTATTATTTATTTGTAAACCCGTAAAATATAACCTTAAAAGGAATAAAAAGATATTAGCTTTTATATTAACACAACAACGAGAACAACATTAAGTATAGCCTAAATCGAGAAAATATAAAAGAATTGCAACTTAATTACAATTCAAGCAAGAATGCTAAATCATGGGGACGTACTATTTCATTTTCATGTCTCACAGAGTTTCAAGACTATTACATATGGATCTGTGACGTTCCATTTATTAATCTGTCTTGAGTTGCGTTTCTATAGTGGTAAGTGGAACAAATATTTGGTGACATGGAAAAAGGGGGAGCGACTCCAGATAGTGCAGTAATTAAGCTTGTATTTTTTTTTTCAAGGGTCCGTTTGCCGAATTCCTGACATCGGTTTCGCTAGTGTATCCACTTTTTCTTTGCGAAAAAGTTTGTAGACTACCACAGAATATTAAAGATGTATGTAAAACTAATATTTGCAGTAATATAAAGATGAATAATAATAAAAACCAATGATGCGTAGATTCTAGTATTCGATCGATAGCGTACTGAAAGTGAAAGATCATTTGAAATAATTTCAACTGAGTCATCTCATCACATGGCACCATTTAATTCACTCTAGTTGTATTTCTTGGAGTAAGATAATAAATTTCTATTATCAATTTTTTCTCAGTGTTTTGATTCATTTTCTTACATATTGGTAGTTTTTGTTGACTGTTTTTTTTTTTGTTTTTCTGACAGAGAAACTATGCTGTTTGTTGGTTTTTGTTGTCTTGATGTAGTCTGATGATAATGCACAGGTGTTGAATCGTTTATATTTCAACTTACTTGAAAAATGTGAGCCTTTGCTACAGCTTGAAGCTTGTAGAAAATATTGCGTTGCAGTGACAAATCAAATCAGTTGCCTTTTCCCTTCAATTTTAGAATTGTTTGCGGGTAATTAACATTCCTGACTTGACAAAGGAATGAGTATAGAGAGTGTTTTTGGAAATCCAGCTTTGGTCAAAAGAAAAGTCAACACTGTGAGTGGACTGGGAAGAGATCATAAGAAAATATTTAGAAAGGTTAGAAAGTATCAAAGAGTGAAGCTCATTACTGGGTGGGGCGGGAGAGGAATGTACGAAACTCAGTTGATGTTAGGTGCTTTGCTATTGTAATTTGTAGTTAGCAGTAGTAGTGGGATGCTTATGTTGTTGAATGGCATAATGTTTAAAGTCTTCCCATAGAGATGAATTGAACGTTACTCATGTTGGTGGAAATATTGCAGACATCTGAATTGCTGTCGACGTGTTCTGTATTTCAAGTCATATTCATATTAATTCCTCCTAATCAATATCACTGCCATTCTACAGCTGATTTTTTAATGGTCTGTTAAGCTCTATTTTCCCTCTGAATCAAGTGATTTTGTCTTAAGCCTACTACTGTATCTTACACCGAAAGAACAAAGTTATAATTGGATTTATTGGTTTAAGACTTATGAATCAACAGAGACAGAATCATGGCATTGTTTAGACTTTGCCAAGCAAATTTCAAATGAGATTCGGTAGGTTCTAAAGCTAATTCTCAGCTTTCAAATGATAGCAAAATTGTCGTCTTTGCATTGAAACTTTAAAGAGTAGTATTGTAGAAATTATTATTTCTAAATAAGTATATATTGTCATAGATCAAAAGCCTGAACTTGGAGCATAAACCTAAAATAGTCAGTGTAACAATATTCAACAGTGATAACTGTAACTCTGTAACTCTCGGATCTTTGGTTATTATGGGGCCGTGGCTCGTCCTTTTCTAGGCTGCAACCTACAAATAATCTTCTTCTAATATTTCCTTCATGGTTTAAAATTTTCAAGCCTTGTGATTGATATTTATGCTTTTTCCAATAATAAAAAAAATAGAATAAAAAATATTAAATGACATTTGACGCTGCAAGAGAGAGCAGAAAACCAAATTTGAGTGTTTGATTTTTAGTGGGTCTTAAGGATAATAAAAAAGAAAAAAATTGTTGCCTATTAAGGCAAACGGTGTCACAATTTGATAACGGAAACCTTGATTTTCTTTTCTTTCTTTTTAATCATAGAAGCCAGACTCTAACTTTTTTTAAGAGTATTCATCGTTCATATGGTATTTGCGTTAGAGCAGTGGTTCCCAACCCATTTTGAGCCATGCCCCCCTCATGATATTTAAATTTTAATATTCAAAATTTTACGTGTATTTACCCGAAAGAAGCTTAAACGGCCATTAACTTGGTGCCGTTTTTCGGGTCGTTCTCTAGGCATATTTTACGCCAATGAAACATTATCTGAATACAACACCTTTTATACAATGCATGACGTCATTGCAATGCAATCATATTTCTTTTTTGCTCTTTAAATACATATGAATGTGACGTCATTCAAATGATTTTTTTTCAAAATTAAGGCTCTAAAGTATAGTGAGCCGAAGGGTGCACGTCCTCCCAAAAGTATTGCCATGCCCCATTGATAGGGCCTCCGCCCCATGTTGGGAATCACGAGATTAGCCCAATTGTGGAAAACAAATTAAGTTGCTAAATTGTCATGATCCACTATCAAAAGTTCTTTTTTTATGAATAGTCTCAGTGAACGACCATAAATCCTAATTGGTATAAAATAGTGTAAACATTTTTTAAACCTGTGTTTATTTTCAGATGTCACTGTTGAACATAGTAATGGACCTAAGGAAATGCTGCAACCATCCTTATCTTTTTCCTACAGCTCAAGAAGAGGCGCCGTATAACCCCAATGGATCTTATGAGTATACGGCATGTACAAAGAATGCTGGAAAGCTTGTTGTATTGTCTAAAATGTTAAGAGTCCTAAAGAAGCAAGGGCACAGGTAAATACGTTTTGTTTGTATGCTGACAGCGTTGAAACATTGAAGAAGGATGTATATAGGGTTGCAAATATACTGACACAGGTTTAGTACCTAGACAGAAGTGCAAGTGACTGCAAGAAAATATAACTAAAAAATAAGCAAGAAAATCAAAATTCCTCAAAATAATGCCAGGACCTGTTTAAAATCTGTTATTTTTTTATTTTTGTTTTTTTGATATCTGGAAAAGATAAGACTTGCAGAAGCTTAGGGAGTGGTCTTAACAGTACTCAGTGCTTTTATGGCAAACTTTACGTAAGTCTGAATCATCAGTCACTGTAGGAACGACCTATTGAACACAGATCTTACGACAAAGATCTCAAGTATTAAAAAGCCCACAAAACTTTTGATTCTTACCTACTACACATTGCCTTTTTTTTTACTGGTTAATGTGCACAAGGCTGAACGTTTTATTGACATAGATGAAGAGTCTTATAGTATTGTTTCGTGAAAAGAAAATTACTAAACACTTACAATAAACTAAATCAGAGGAGAAAATATGTCAAGTGTGAAAAGTTAGGCATAGGATGCGTTTCATACCTAACTCTCAGTCACTCCCGAGTACCTGAAGCCTGTTTGTCTCTACAGACAGAGCATACTCTTTCAGCATTGGACATCGTTTAATGCTGATAATTCTAGTTAATACGGACATTCCGTAAAAGCTTTGTTCGACCCAATTTTCCAATTTTGCTATGCCGAAGTACTTATTGCAATTAAATAGATAAGTCGGTCTAGACGGGCTGAAAGTCAAAGCTTGTAACGAGTCTTTTTAAGGAGACGATTGAAATCTTTTTAAATAGATGATAAAGTTCTATACTCGATAATTTGACAAGGTTGTTTCATTTGACTGCGATAATTTATTCAGTTTAGTCGCTGAATCATTGAAACAAACATGAAAAGCAAGACTTGTTTTTAAGACTATATACAGGGATTGTCCGGGAAGTAATAGGACTGAGTCGATTTAATAACACTTATTGAGCCAATCGTTACAATTCGTTAAAAACTTTCAAAATAGGCTCCTTCTGCATCAATGCAGCGCTGCCAGTGAGATTTGTGAGCATTGAAGGCGTCACGATATGCGTTCTCCGAAATAGCCTTCAGAGCCGCGGTGCATGCTGCTTGAATCCCCTCTGTCGCTTCAAAATGATTGCCTTTCATCTTCCTTTTCAGGCGAGGAAACAAAAAAAGTCTGGGGGGACATCTGGGCTGTAGGGCGGCTGTGGAAGCGTTGGGATGCCGGCCTTGGTCAGGTAGCTGTTCTTGAAAAAGGGGTTGTGAGCCAGGGCGTTGTCGCGGTGCAACTTCCAGTCGGCTGTGATGTCTTGTCGGACCCGATTGATCCTTCGTCTCAGTCTCTTGAGCACTTCCACATAAAACTTGGCGTTGACAGTTTGTCCAGGAGGAACAAATTCATGGTGGACGATACCTTTGATGTCAAAAAAGACAATGAGTATCGTTTTCCCTTTGGATTTGCTCATTCTTGCCTTATTTGGGTGAGTAGACGCCGACGTGTGCCACTCGGAAGATTGCCTCTTTGTCTCGGGATCATACTCAAAGATCGAGAACTCGTTACCTGTGAATACGTTATTCAAACATTGGGGGTCACTTTCACACATGTTCAAATTTTCTTGGCACACTTCCACTCGCCGCAATTTCTGGTCGTCACTGAGCACTTTTGGAACCATCTTCGCGCACGCCTTGCGCATGTTCAAATGCACCGTCACAATGTCATGAACGACAGATTTTGGTAAATTTAATATTTGGGCAATTAAACGAATGCTTATTCGACGGTCTGAGTTCAAAACTTTGCGCACACGAGTCACGTTGTCGGTGTTTGTCAAAGTCGAAGGTCTTCCCGCACGGTCTTCATTGGTGACCTCTTCCTGGTCCTCCAAAAAGACCCGGTGCCACCGGAACACGCTATTTCTTGCTAAAGCAACATCTGGATAAGTCTGCTTGATCATATCAAACGTCTCTGTCGCAGATTTACCGAGTTTCACACATATTTTAATCCAGTACCTCTGCTCTAACGAATGCTGCATTTTCGGCTTGCACCACTCACAGAAACACGTCACACAAAAATGTCTGTCCTAACTCTCCAGGTGCTTGGAGACAACTGACCAGCCACTCGCTCGTTAGCTAGGAACGCCCTCTATCGAATCCAGTCGGCGTGCGCACGCTCCGAAGTACAGTCCTGGTTGTGGCTATGATTGTTCTTTTTGGTAATAAGTGATTTTAATTTTTACTCAGAAGCCTCTTTTAATCATGTAAAAAGTGTGTTTTTTTTTCTTCCTTGTGTATTTTATTCAGTTTACATAACTGAATTGGTTTCCTTCTTTTTCTATCTTTGTAAGACTATATATTTATACAGTTATGAAAATTTTCTCAAGATCTAGGGTTGAATCTTCTCCCAGATGACGAAATTGTTACAAAAAAAAAGTCTACCCGATATTATATAATATATTTTTTTTCCTTTATATACGAGGAATCGAGTGACTAGTACATTCTTTTCTAGGACGTCAAATCTTTTAAAATTTGTTCTAAAATTTCTAATTTTTCAGAGTTTTAATCTTCTCCCAGATGACGAAATTGTTAGATATTCTCGAAGATTTTCTGGAAGGGGAGAATTATAAGTATGAAAGGATTGATGGTGGCATCACTGGTTCACTTAGACAGGATGCTATTGATAGATTCAATGCTCCTGGCGCTGAACAATTTGTGTTTCTTTTATCTACCAAGTAAGTGATCCCTTTCTTTTTAGGTCCGTCTTAATTGGTCAGTTAAGGTAATAACAATCCTTTATTTTTGGGTAATGAGGTGAATAGCGGTAATGACGAATTTAAAAGTCTGCCGTAGTGGTCAAAACAGAAAGCCAAATCATGCTGCTGTTCTAAACACAAAAAAAGAGGGCCATTTGTTAAATGAGCTTATATGAAGGAGTATAAAAATCTGTTGGTACGGCAGTAAACGGGTTGTAGGCTTTTTAAACGGGTTGTAGACGTATTGTAAAAGACGTATTGTACGGCAGTAGACGGGTTGTAGACTTTTTAGACGGGTTGTAAACGTATTGTAAAAGACGTATTGTACGGCAGTAGACGGGTTGTAGGCTAGTTTTTAAAAGTAGATGACATCGCTAGGGTCAACTACATAAGCCCATAGGTATTAAAAGTAAGATCATTGGGCAATTGGGTAGGTACTGACAATCAGCATCATAAGTGTTATAACCATCTCCGTCAAAAATAAAAATGCATTATCTGTATTGTGTCTATAGTTCCGTCCTAGTTAGTGCTGAGGCTTGTCTTTATTGATCAATAAAAGTAATAAGTATTTTTCATTTTTGGGTAATAACCTGAATAAGGTGAATAGCGCTAGTAACGCTAAAGTGCCACTTGATTAATTTTTTTTTTGTCTTCCTGGGGGTTACAGGTACAGAATGTCTATTGATTCAGAAAGAGAGAAAGGCATGATCTTATAATTAATAGTTTATGTCTACTAATAAGAGGACTAGTAAAGTGGGTCTTCCTATTGGTCCTTAATTATCAAACAGTTTTCTTTTGTTCCTAACTTGGTAGCGGTAATTTTTAAAGCGCTATGCTACAAGACATTAATTTTATAGGAAAGCGGAAAAATCTAAAAAATGTTGCTTAGGATATATTGGTAGTTGTTAACAGGTAGTTGTGTTCTCAGATTGCGCTGTGTTACAAGACATAAATTTTATAGGAAAGAGGAAAATTTAAAAAATGTTGTTTAGGGTATTTTGGTATTTATTAACAGGTAGGTGTGTTCTTAGATTGACAAAAGTATCGTACAACGTCTTTTAAATTCCCATGGACGAACCTCTCTTTTTGGTTGTTTCTTTTTTTCAATGTATAGGCCAGAAATAGGGTTGCCTTTGGCCCAAGCTATTGTTACTACTAACAACTCACCGCAGCACCAAGCCACCTGAGGCCAAAGCAGCTACGCACGCTCCTTCTCCATCCCAATCTATTTAAAGCCTCCCTTTTTACACCCGCCCACGAAGTTCCCATTTCCTTTAAATCTTTCTTTATGACGTCCTCCCACCCCAGACGAGGACGACCTGCTTTCCGTTTTGCCCTAGACAGTTGGGCCAAAAGAAAAATCTTCGGCAATCTGTCATCCTTCATCCGCACAACGTGCCCTAGTAGGGAAAGACCACTTAAAACAAATCTAATAAAGTTATCATTAACAAGTCGAGTCAAGAGGGATGGGTTCTAGTTTTAACACATCTCTCCCGAAATGTGGAATTTTTGTGGGGGGAGGGGGAATGCACTTTCCAGAGATTTTGTCTATATCCTTAGTGTTGTCAGAAAGTGATTGTCAAGATCGAAAAGAAATGAACTAGATTATAAAAGTCAGAAACCATATAAAAGACGTGAAGGATTGTTGGCCAGCAAAACTATCGATCATTGCAATTATTACACTTTTTGTGTATTCGTTGTCTTCTAGGATAGAGGGGAGGGAGGTGAGTGCTGGGAAACGGGCTTAGAAGAAACTTTTTTTTTTTTTTTTTTTTTTTACGTATCAAGTGAGTATGTCTCAGACCGAAAATAGTTGCTGTCATTAAAGTTAAAAAGTTGCAATCATAGCTAAAATAAGGAGGCTAAAGTCGATAACTAAATTGTTGTGATCACAGCGAAATTGTTGTGATAACAAAATGCTGCTCCTGCATGAATCTAACATATCTATCAATCGGTCCTGTATGTCGAGTCCTTTTAACTTATGTTTTTTTTTTTCATCAGTTTGGATTATATTTTATTCTTTCGAAACCATTATTTCAAACTTACTTTTTGGACTGTGTGTGTTTTTTTTTTATGCTCTGTTTACGTCTACCTTAATTTAATCCCAACCTCTTACAGATAAGCAAAGTTTCTGGGCAATAGTGCAAATTTTAATTGGGCGGGGGAGGGCTTAAAAGTTTTCTGCGGGTAGAGGGTGGGAAAAAATCTGAAAAAAATTGTATGTTAACCGAATTTTGCAGCAAAATTTCTTTTGATAATCCAATAAAAGGGGGAAGGGGGATGACAGGCTTAGTTCTTCGTTGCTTACTTTTTATTTAGCTGCTTTTTTATCTTTTCTTCTTTATGTACAGTTTTCGCATCTTTTTTAACGAGTCAAGAGTTACTTTTCGTTTGGAGCTTTATTGGGGTTTTTTTCTATTTCAGGGCTGGTGGTCTTGGTATCAATCTTGCAACTGCAGATACGGTCATCATTTATGACAGCGATTGGAATCCTCACAACGACATTCAGGCCTTTTCTCGTGCTCACAGAATTGGCCAAGCAAACAAAGTGATGATTTATCGTTTTGTAACTCGTAATTCAATTGAAGAAAGAGTTGTACAAATGGCCAAAAAGAAGATGATGCTGACCCATTTAGTAGTCCATCCTGGAATGGGGGGAGGAGCAGGAGGGATTGGAAAATCTGGCTTTTCCAAACAAGAGCTTGATGATATCTTAAAGTTTGGTACTGAAGAGCTTTTTAAGGTAATTATGGATGTATTAACTCAACAATTGTTCCCAATTATATTTACAGTTGTTTTTTTTACATAAGTCTATTTGCCTTCCACCTCTTCTCTTTCCCGCTCCCTCTCTCCCTTCCCGTACTCCCCATTAATCCCTTTCTCTCCCTTGCTCTCTCTACCTATCTCTCTCTCATCCCTCTTTTCATATATCCCTCTGTCTCTCATCATCTCTTTTCCCCTCTCTCTTTTCTCTCTTTCAGTCCCCCTCTCTCCTCTCCCCCCTTTCTCTTTCCCCTCATGCTCGCTCTTTCACCCTCTCTCTTCCTATCTCTCTCTCTCTCTCTCTTCTCCTGTCCACTCTTCCTCTCCCCACTCTCTATTTCACTCTGTTTCTTTCTCCTTCTATCTCTTTTGGCTCCCTCCAAAATCATAAATTTTCAAGTGTTTTCTGGACACTTTTATTCAAATTATAACAAAAAGTGTTTTAGATTACTATGCTATTAGTATTAATATGCCAATACATGAGTCAGTCCATGGCAAAATTGATCCACGCCATAAGGCAAGCTAAGCAGAAGGTTAAAAAAGAAAATACGAAAAAGAATGTTATTTCTTATTTATGCGTGTATGTGTATTGGACTAAGGACTTCTTGGACTTCTTGACTACTCTTGGTCCTTGCGTCGGCCCTGCAGTTTTCTGCTGCTGCTGATTTCGAACTCTGATTTTGTATTACCAACCTGAGATCAAACGCACTGCGCCACACAGGGCAAAAATTTCTTTTATGTTTCTTTTATTTTTTTTTAAGTGGTGAATGTGCTAAAGTATATTTTAGTATGAACTTATGTCACATTAACTGGATAAATATAACTAGAATTTCATATAAAGAAAAGGGTCGTCCTTTGTACATGTGGATGGTCTATGTAGATGGTCTATATATTTCATAAAAACTAGTAAGAAGATCAATCCACCCCTTCCCACAAGAAAAATTTTTACCAGCAAATTAATGGTTTAGCGATGGGCGCGCTCCTGTCCGGGTTACTGGCGAATATTATGTGGAACATATTGAAAATTGGGCGTTGGATTCGTATTTCTTGAAACATATCTTTTGGGGACGTTACATGGATGACGTAATTTCACTCTGGAATTATGGGGAAAATGAACTTAGGTTTTTTTTTTAGATCACCTTAATACATACGATAGAAATTTACAGTTTACTTTAGAAATCAAAATTGCAAATAAAATCCCATTCCTAGATGTGTTAATTATTCGTAGCTTAGATAAACTCAATTTTACTATTTATAGCTATTACTTTTTACTATTTAATTTTACTATTTATTACCTCCCTTACATCCCAAAAATCACTACAAATCTTAAAAAAGTTTGCACACAAAATTATCTGTATGTTGTATTTACCAATAATTTCAAAATCATAAATTTCCTAAATTCTGGTAAAGATAAAACTCCAGTTACTCGCCAAAGAGGGTTCTATCAAATACCATGCGATTGTGGCAAATACTATGTAGGTAGAACTCACCAGAATTTAGAGAAACGCATACAACAGCATAAAGATGATATTGTCAAAGCTCTAAATTCTAATATTGCTGCTGTTTCATTTGATTCTGCTTTAGGCAGCCATGTATTTGAAAATCCTCGCCACAGTATACTTTTTGATGAATCTGCCCTTATTAGCGATGACCTAGGCATAAAACAGGTAGTTCGAGAAGCAATTGAAATCAGACTTATGATTAATAATAATATTTCCTTAAATAGGGACTTGGGGGAATATACACTAAATGCTCTATACACAAATTTAATAAAAAATGATCTTACAAAATATTTTAAAAAACCAATAGACGTTAACACAGAACCGGTCACAAAAAGACCTTTGAGGTTAGCTGCCAAAAAGGCTGGATTAGTAATAAGATCGTGTTTTTAAATTATTTTTCTTTCAACTCATTGAATCGCCTTGTTTTGCCACACTTTTTTATCAGTCCTGGTTGAACTTCACTGAAGTAAGGATGCTGGGACTGTTTTGAAAAATTTTGCTTTTTAATTTTAATCGGTTGCATATTGTTGTGAGTCTTTCTTCTTTTATATATTTTGTCTTTCTGAGGACGGCCCTTGGACATAGGGCCGAAATATTCATTCAAATTATCTTCACTGTCTCATGAAAAGAATTCCCTATTTTTCTTCGTGTTTTTGTTGTTTGAGCCAGTTTAGGACTTGGTATCAGCTACTTACTCCCCCTACCCAAAAAAAGTTTGTGCCTGGGATTTGGAAAACCATCGCTTCGACAGGTGTCACAAATATCCATGTTGTTCAACCAGTGCATTTTGTTACTTTTGAGTCAAAGCTAAGTAATTGATTTTTTTTATAAATTGATTGATTGATTAAAATAATAGTATCGTCAAAAAAAAAATCGGGGATTTGGAAACAATTTTGAATTGCAGGAGGATGCAAACGAAGAAGAAATCCATTATGATGACAAAGCCATTGAGGACCTAGTGGACCGCTCCAAGGAAGGCATCGAGCAGAAAGAGTCTTGGGCTAACGAATACTTGTCCTCCTTCAAAGTTGCCTCTTACGCTACTAAAGAGGGGGCTGAAGAGGAGGAGGTCGATACGGAAATCATCAAACAGGATGCTGAGACTACAGATCCTGTTTATTGGGAAAAATTACTAAGGCATCATTATGAACAAGCTCAGGAAGATGTTCAAAAATCCCTTGGAAAAGGCAAGCGAGTTAGAAAACAGGTGCGATTTTTGTTGTTTCTTTTGCTATTTTAATTGATAACTTTTTTTTT
>JAQQPU010002060.1:28346-44085 GCA_029168905.1 Artemia sp. Kazakhstan ARC1039 | reverse complement strand
CAATGAACTCTCTCTGAAAATAATCTAGTGACTAATCCGGAAGATTTTAGTATTTCTACTGAAGACGGTCGCTGTATATGTGACCGAAATATCTGGGCTTTTGTACCTATTTTTTCACTGTCTAAATAAATGGACTTATCCCCATTTGAAAGTTTATTTGTTCGTCTTAGAACGGCAGTGTGGTCTAAGAAAACAACACCTAATTTAAAGGTGTTATGTCGAAAATTTTACAATACTTTCAGAATGAATATGAACTTTTTGAATTTGAAAATAACCATAAACGAATAATATAAAACAATGAGTTTTAGATAACGGAACTAGTTTTCTGACGTCCGTCTTAAACCCGTAGCGCGCCGTAATTAGTATTTCAAGTTATTAACGATATTTCAGTTCTGTCCAAGCATGGGAATTAATTGCTATTTATCCTCTTCCGTCATAACTACTTAGTGAAGTTAAATTTTTAGTGTGACCAAAGATATAGGTTATTCCATGAATTTTGGTTTTGGCCTGCGTTTAAAAATAAGGCAACATTAGAATAATAAGTTCAATATTCCAGTAATAGTTGCAAGCGGATTATTTCTTTCTTTTCAGATTTATCTGTTAGTAGAAGTTTTCCAACAATAAACATTCCATTTTAGAATAACTTTCCCTCTGTTTATATTAATCTAGATTTTAAGATAATTTTATCTTTTTCTACTTCTTCTTGAGGTTCTTGGAATCTGTGGATAGTTAGATTTACGTGTCAAATTATTGATAAAAAGAAATATTAAAACTTCCTATGCCGTAACGCTGAATTTGTAATAGCTGAACTGAGTGCCTCTTGCTGCTAATAAAAATAATAAACAATATAAAAATAAAAAGATCAGACGGAGGAGGGTTGCCAATGTTTTAAGATATGACAATAATTGTTTTAAGATATAGATAAATTGTACCAGCTTAGCGACCAAGCTTACGTGCCTACATCCTTGTATCCCATCGGATTTACAACCCTAAGAGGTGGGCAGAGAAGTTTCGAAATGCAAACCTTGTGCAGATTGATCCAACTAAAATATACCACATTTTTTGGATTGTGGTATACTGTAACGTAACGGTTTAGCGTAAAAACACTGCAACAGCAGGACTTCTAAATTGTACCAAACACGGTACAGTTCTACCCTGTTGGCAACGCTGGTCAGTTTTATCCTAGAAAATCTGGAAATACTACTACTACTAACTACTCACTGTAGCACCAAGCCGCCTGAGGCCAAAAAGGCTACACACTCCTCTATCCTGATCTATTCAAAGCCTTACTCTTTACGACCTCCCAGGAAGTTCCTATTTCTCTTAAATCTTTCCTTGCGACATCCTCCCACCCCATTTGGGGACGACCAGCTTTTCATTTTGCTCTAGACGGCTGGCCGATCCTTGGCAATATGTCATTCTTCATTGCTGTAGCCATCTCAACCTTTCTCGTATTAAAGCCCTAGAACGTGGGATTGAACCACATTTTACGTAGAGCTTACTGTTTGAGATACGGTCAGTCTGTCGGGTACCAAAAAGCAATCCGTAGGTAATTCCTCTGGAAAACATAAAGCAAATCCTCCTCCGTTGTAGGGGCGCCCTCGTCAGAAACATACCTGGACTAGAGGTCTGTGTTTATGTTATCAAAAGTTGGTCTCTCTTCAGTGACGCACGACTTCTCCTTCTCATTATTTGCCGCAAAATGCAAAAATTGCCCAATTCCTGGTTCAATCCTAGTTAATCTTCTAATATTTTGATTTGAAATGGCTACTATGAAAGAAAACTGAATTCAAAGCCTCCCTCTTTACACCCTTCCTGGAAGTTCCCATTTCCCTTAAATCTTTCTTTACGACATCCTCCCAACCCAACTGTGGACGACCTGCTTTCCCTTTAGCCCTAGACGGTTGGCAGAAAAGGACAGTCTTTGACAATTTATCATCCTTCATCTGCAAAACGTGCCCTAGCCATCCCAACCTTTCTCTCATTATAGCCCCAGAAACCGGGATTGAACCACACTTTTCGTACAGCCTAATGTTTGAAATACTGTGAAGTCATTCGGCCACCCAAAACAATCTCTAGGCAATTTCTCTGGAAAACATCTAGCAAATCTTCATCCGTTTTTCGGAGCGCCCATGCTTCAGAACCATATCTGACCACTGTCATCACTGTAGATTCCAATATTCTAATCCTGGTTCGCAGACTTATCTTCCCATTCTTCCAACCTTTTTTTCAACTGTGAAAAAATACCCTGAGCCTCGGCTATTCTGCTTTTGACATTTTCGCGACTCCCACCGTTTTTACTATTAATACTACCAATGTAAGTGAAGCTGTCCACTTGATCGATCTTTTTGTTACCCAACGTCACCTTTTCATCTTTACTTTTTCTTAGCCTTAGCGACTTAACGTTAATTCTTCACATTAATTTTCAAACCTATTCTAGCACCCTGAACTCGCAAAACCTCTAAAAGTTCATTTATTTTGTTCACACTGACGTTTCAATCATCAATCAATCAATCATTTAATTAATACTAAAACACTATTACAAACGTAAAAAAGTTATTCGGCCCAAGGACCTTGGCTTGTTGTGGGCCATACAACACAATAATAAAGCGCTAAAAGAACCACAAATAATACTTTAAATCAAACAATACATACAAAATAAAGATGAAGGAGAATAAACACTAGCATACAGTAAAAAAAAAAAAAAAAAAAAAAAAAAAAAAAAAAAAAAAAAAAAAAAACCAGGAAGATTCCTGAATTTTATTCCTTTCTTTCCTTCCCTTTCTATATTTTTTTTTTAAGAAGAATAGGAGAGAGAGATAAGTTGGGAAAGAATTCCAAAAAGGAGAAACAATAGGAAAAGAGAAAACAGGGAAAATAAACAAAGGAGAGAGAGACATTACTAAACTGGAAAGACACCACGAAAAACTGCCATTGCAGACAGAAATAGAGGGACATCCGGAGGGATGGAGTTCCATAATAGAATTGATTGATAAACAGGAGACCTCTGGGCTGCTGTAGATGATCGTTTGGGTAAAATAAGTCTGTGAGAAGAACTACGTAAAAAAGTAGAGTATCTACCTGAGGTTGTCCGTGAAAAAAACTGCTGCAGAGTCGGTGGAAGTGTACCTCGAAAAGCAGAATGTGCTAAATAAAGATTACTTTTACCCACAATACTATCCAGCGGAGCTATTCCAGTATCATTATAAAGATCCGAGGAAGGGTAGAACCGAGGGAGAAGAAAAGTACCTTCACTGCCCTATTTTGGGCTCTTTGAAGTGAGCAGAGAAGAGATTTATTAGTACTATCCCAGACAGAGCAGCAATAAGAATGGCAAGGAAAAATAAAAGCATAATAAAGAGAAAGCATAACATTTGGGAGAAGAAATGAGTTAATCCGGTGCAACATTGAAGACTGGCGGAGGATAAGGGAACGGGTGTGAGTTATATGGGGTTTAAAAGAAAGAAAACAGTCTAGATACACACCAAGAAATTTCACCATAGTAGCTTGTGGTATAATATCATTCCCATAAGTCAGGGTGATTGGCTCCTGTACGTCTCTCATACAATAAGGATTCCTGAAATTAACAATGGCACTCTTCCAGCTGTTGAGAGCCATACCATTTGACCAGCACCAATCCTTTACTTTGTCAAGAAGACATTGAGCTATGGAAATGGCAGATGGCAGGTCCACTACAGCTAGACCCCGGCGCTGCGCCGGCGCATCGACCGATTGCAGCCGACGAGAAGCCTGGTCGAACGCCGCCGGTGCGCCGCCGGTGCGCCGCAGGCGCGCCACCGCCGGCAGAGGCGGCGGCGTTCGGTCGACTTTAGATTATTTTGCGGCAATTCATTATTGCGTCAACCGCAGAGTCGGAGCGTTTCCTTATCGTGTGGTTTAGTATTTTGATTTTCCTGATTAGAAATCAAGCAGGGCTTGTACTATCCCCGAATTTTTGGGTATTTCCCCGAAAAAAAATTGGTTCCCCAAATCCCCGAAAATCACGCAATCACGGTGCCACCCCTAGTGATTTATCACCAGTGACTTTCCCTGCCAAATATTACTTTGCATACCACAATTCTTCACTACTCTCTTGTTCATTAATTTTCGTCTCTTTTGTTACTTTGCATAAAAACCAGACAGAGGCAATATGCAATTGCAAATATTACAATATACACAGTTCTTAATATGTTGACAAAAAAAAAGTATCGTCTTTATGAAATGAGTTTAAATCATTTCGAATGCAGTTTCCCAATCGCTATTTCTTACATCATTCGTAGTCAAGAATTTTATTTTCAAGTTGAATAGAATTATAGAACGCATTCACCACTATACAGCTTCTGCCTTCAGTTGGATTTTGAAATTGACAGCCGACAGATTGTTTCTACAGCTGAATTGTAAGTTTGCAGATTTTCTTCTTTTTTTTGCTGTTTTTAGATAAGATTTTCTTAATGTTTAATGCTCAATTGTTGAACGCCTGATAGAAAATCTTCTTTCTGAAACATTTTTATTCCCCCCCCCCCAAAAAAAAAAAACACCTTCTATTGAGACAAAATTTAGCTATATACTAAGCTATGTGCAAGGTTAGGGAATTAAAGATCGAACCGGAAGTTACCCCAAAAATATGATTCATTAATAAATTGTAAATTATCGCTTATGGGGGGGATAGGGGGCTATCATTTTCAAATGATAATACCTCATTTTTTTTGAAAGCAGGGATGCCAAAAAGATAATTATTTTTTTTCATTTGAAGTGGAGACACAATAAAATGATATCAAATTCCCTGGGAAACCATTGAAATATTTTGATAGACCCAGGGCCTCCCATTAGGACTTGTTCATTGTCTTGGGTAATTTGCGATTTCTCATAGGCTACTGGCCTAATTTGGCTTTTGTTTGTGCTCCCTTTTAATTAGATTCTTTGGATCTTATTGAATGCCACAGCGAATCTATGACTCAGTTTTCCAATAATTTGAGGTATATCTGAATAATTTCGACATTTTTTTTTGTTGTCTTTGTACCCCTTTACTCATTCCCTCAATTTTTTTCAAGGAACACTAAGCTGTCTAACGTTATTTTGTGTGTTCGTTTGAACCATATAGTGACATAGTTAATTATTAAGTAAATTATTTTTCTAATGAAAGCCGAGACGGTATCCTATCAAGGTGGTATCCAGAAGGGGAGGTAGGGAGGTATTACATTTAAATGATAATATCTCGAAATTTTTTTTTTATTGAAAGTAAGGATCCCAAAAAGTCATTTTTTTTTAATTTAAAGCAGAGACGGCATCCTATCCAGGTGGTATCCAGAGGGGGGGGGTAGTGAGCTATCATATTTAAATGATAATGCCTCGATTTTTTTTTTGAAAGCAGGGGTACCAATAAGTTAATTAATTTTTTTTATTTAAAGCAGAGACGGTATCCTATCAAGATGGTATCCAGAGGGGGGGGGGATAGGGAGTTATTATATTTAAGTGATAGTACCTTGATTTTTTTTTTATTGAAAGCAGGGATGCCAAAAGGTTGAAAAGTTGACAAAAATTAAGATTTTCGTGAGTTATACTTGATACAGCACTTGTATGGTTTTATTGTGGAATGGGACATATGCGTCCAACCCGTTTTTTCTTATTGATGATACGGGTTTACTTTGAAAACATTCATTCATAAGTACCAGGCAGATTCACACTAAAACAAATTGGTGTGACGAAAGCAATATCGACATCCCCACCTAACGTTGTGCTTGAGTGACAATGGCGCCCTTGGTCCAGTGCCCAAGTTACATTAAAAGGCCAGGTCATAATAAAAGCTTTCAATTTGGGAGGTTCAAGGAGGAGTCTTATGACCTCAGAGTGCTAGATGTTGCAACGCTCTTACGTATCTACAGTGGTTTAAAAAATTCGATCATCCCACAAATGATTACCAAAAATATGCACAAATATAACAAATGTCATATTTGGAGTATTATAACACTTTTTTCAAAGCTATGAAGAAAAGCAAAAAAGGCTAAATACCCCTAACTACGCTTGAAAGCTATTTTAAAAAGAAACTCTTTGGAGATTTCCATGGAAATGACCATAGCAGAAGCTTTGAGCCTGAGTGGGGATCAAAGAGGAGTCTTTGAGTATTTTGACCACAGGTGACGTTTTGTTGCGACTTTCTTAAATTTGGTAATTTTTGTGAGCATTGTGAAATCAAAGCTTAAACTCAATAACTGAAACTAAGTGTCCTAACATTTTGCTTGGATTAAAAGTGACGAACTAGGATGAAAATCTCAACATTCCGTCTGCTTATTAGTTCATTTAATTACATTTAAAACGGATTAGCTTTTCATCTTTTACCTAAGAAAATAGCTGGCACTTCATTTTTCTTCATACCGAATAAACCATTAAGTGTTTTTTGTTTCATTGAAATTGAAGTGTTCTCATGTGAAGTGTTCATCATGTAGTTTTCAATTTGATAAATTTATTCCTTTTAGATGCAGTTTATAATTTGACTGATATTAGGTATTTGTCAGTTTATAATTTAAAATGAATCCCCAAAAGAAAAAATGAATAATATCCAAAAGAGCAGCCAAAAGCAATGAGAAAGCATCAGTTCAGCCTTAGCCTACATGACATATATTCTATAAAGGAGCCAAAAAAAACTTTAAAATGTATTTGTTTTTTAAGTTGCTATTAAAAACCAGTTTTTAATACAAGAAGGCTTTTTAGGAATCCAAAAGAGCAAAAAAAAATAAATAAATAAAAAAAAAAACAATATCAAAGTCGCCCATTTCAACTATTTTAAAGGTGACAAAATAGATATAGGCAAAGAGCATTATGAAAAAATTAAGCTTAAAAATTAAGCATTATGAAAAGTTATATTCAAAGTTTTTACCCAGATAACTGACGAATTTTGTGATACGGTATTTGAAGTTTTGTATGCAGTAATGGTCGATGAAAAAACTACTAATTTTGATAATTATTTATGTTAAGAATACATAGCTAATAGATACTTCAACTACTCGTATTATGCAATGGTTCTGAAACGCCACAGCCATTTCGTTTCTACCAGATTTCCACTTCTCTTGATGAATAACGAAGAAGACCAGTTTCCAGCCAGCGACTTGTGAATTTTTGAACTCATGAATAGGCTCTAATCTGTTTTAAATTTAAGCTGCGATTTGAGAAAGACTGATGAAAACATTAATGTTTGCGGTCAACATTGATCGTGCCGGCGGCGCGCCGCCGACATCATACCGGCGGCGCGGCGTGGTGCGCTGTTTTTGGCCCCGCCGCCGCCGGTCTTCCCTCATCGGCGCGGCGCCGGGGTCTAACTACAGCAATAAAAAAGTCACTGTCATCAGCAAAAAGAACAGGGTGAACATGGGGATGAAGACCATCAGCAAGATCATTAATGTAAATTGAAAACAAAAGTGGTCCAAGCACAGAGCCCTATCGGACACCCTTCAATATAAGCAAAGTAGAGGAAGATGTACCATTAACCGAAACATACTGAGATCTCCCTGACAGATAAGACCTTAACCATTCTAGTGGGACTCCATGCACTCCAAATAAAGATAGCTTAGACAAAAGAACAGAGTGATCAAAAGATCAACCATATCAAAGGCCTTTGAAAAGTCAAGAAATAGACCCAAAACACAAGCCCTTGTCCAGACTAACACACACAAACTCTGTTGCATCTGAAAGTGCATACGAGGTAGAGAAAGTGGGACGAAAACCATGCTGATGGTTAGTTATGAGAGCATTTCCTGCAGTCATTTTAGTACTAAATACAAATGAAGAGAGCCTACAATACACTACTTTTTCAACAACCTTAGAGATGACAGGAAGAAGGGAAATGGGTTAATAGTTTGAAATTAGAGATGAATCACCTTTCTTATGCAAAGGTACAACATTAGCAACTTTATATAAATGAGGAAAAACACCAGAAGAAAGAGAGAGGTTAGTTATGTGTGAGATGGGGTTAGAAACAAACTGACCAATTTTTTTTAGGAACATTACTACTCAAACCAAAACCGTCAACTGAATGGCTACTTGGAAGCTGAGAAATAATACTATAAATTTCAATATCGCTGCACGGGGAAAGGAAAAATGACTTTTCTGCTATGGAAAAACTACTTACTCTACTCATGGGTTTAGAGAGAGACTTTATTATTGCTGCTTCTTATTATATCAAATGAATTAACATCTCTTCGATCTGATTATTTTTTTTTACATTTTTCCAAGGGAAAACAATTTGTAGAACACATTGTTTGGTATACGTCGTTTTTTTCAACACATCTGGATTTGTGTTTTCTCTCCCGCATCAATTGTCCCCATACCACAAAACTGCACTGTTTTTCCACAAAAGCTAGAATGTGGAAATGTAGAGTAGATGCTAGTAGGATGATCTATAATTTGCAAATTTTGATTTTAAGGTGAATTATACTGACATTGTTCAAGATGCCAAGGATGCCTGGCAAGGGAACGCCAGCGATGGTCAATCTGATTATTCAGCTGAATCTGAGAAAGATGACGAATTGGATGATGATTTCGATAATGAGAGTAAGTTAAACCTCAAAACTATAGTTTATCGACATAGTCTGCGTAGCATCTAACATAGTTTACTTTGGAAATTCGGTCAGGTGACTGTCTCATTGACATAGAATTATTTAAGCAACATGTATATAAAAGAGCATTTAATAATAATGAAAGAAGGAAATACAGACTATTTACGTAAAATGCTTAGAAAAGAGCTGTGTTTGAGAAATGCAATGTTATGTTTACGCATAGATGTAGGTTTTTTTTTCATGTTTTCAGCTAAGCAATTAACTTGGCTACCGCTATTGTATTTAACTCTTGGCTTGGCGCTCTGGTGTTCCAACCAACACATGATTCAATAATTATATATTGATGCTCTCGTGAGAGTTGAGGCAGAGTTATTCAGGGAGTTGCTGAGAGTTGAATATGGAACGCACACATAGTTAAAATTCCATTACCAAGGTTTTATAGTTCCGATGGGGGGGGGGGTAAAAAGAAGTAAATGTAAAAATTAAACAGCTGTTAAATAATCCAATAGTGCATATTTTCGATGCAGTCTTGGATTTCAGGGAAATAAAAGAACTATTAAATGATAATTTATTACATTTCTTGTCAATGGTTTGATAATTCATTTTTTTATATTATTATTTAATTTTTTCGAAATGTGCAATGAAGGATATTGGGCCAAACTAGCCTTCCGTGGTCTAGGTCGCCATATGTAGTATGAGTTGCTGGATTGCCACTGATGTTTTGGCTATCAGATGCTTAAATATCAGATTTAGGCCTATATCTGTTCTTCCACTTCCAAGCTCAATTTTGTTAAAGACGGATGGAAAGAAATATAACTTCCTATTCATTGAATAATAGAGGATTAAAGCCTGTTACGTTTGAAATTTTAGGGGTCTAATCTGGCCATACTTTTATTATGCGATAGTAGTTGTCACCAGAAAAAAAGAACATTTAGGAAAAGTCGAAGGCTTATCCCGATTTTTTTTTTTTTTAAGTATTATCATAAGCTGTAAGACAGCTATAGAGATCTCACGATCAAATACCTAAAAAAATTGCTTGGAAAGTAGTTTGGAAACACTTAAATTGAAAATTAGTACCAAAACCTGGTATTTGGATTTTTATTATGACATTTCCAAAAAGTTTTACTGTCTGGTCATATCAAAATGTTCTCTTTGATATGATCTTTCTATAATACCTTAGGTCTCTCTCTCTCTCTCTCTCTCTCTCTCTCTCTCTCTCTCTCTCTCTCTGTCTCTCTCTCTCTCTCTCTCTCTCTCTCTCTCTCTCTCTCTCTCTCTGTCTCTCCCTCTCTTTCTCTCTTTCTCTCCATTTCCTCTCTGGAAAAGTGAAGAATTGTCTACGAAGACTTGCTTTTTGGGTATTTAATATTTGTAAAATACATATAACTGATGTTGTTTATGGTTCACTCTCCATCTCTCCCTAAATTAAAATCCAGTGTGCAGTATCAGGCTCTTTCCATCTGTTAGGATCTGGCTAGTTAATGGTTAAACAAGAATTATAAAAGCTTTTTATTGGTTCCACCCCACCTCCTTCTTCCCATGCCGAATGAAAATCCAGGTTACTACGTTAGCGTTTATTCCCTGTATTAAACTTTGTTTGTATTCATTTATTGAGATCTTTGTAAATGATCATTTTAGATGATGAGAGGAGAAGTAAGCAAAAAAGCAAAAAATCGGAGCCTGACAAATATCGACCACTTCCACCTCTACTTGCTCGAGTCAATGGAAATATTGAGGTAAGTCTTGGTTTTTTTTTTTTACTGGATATTCATACAAGTACTCGCAAGCTCCTACCCAAAGAGTAACTTTAAGAAGGGGATCTGGCGCTAATGTTGACAAAAAGAAACTATCAACACCATCTAGCATTTGACGTCACTTGTTAAATTATTCCGTGTAATAATAAGGATAATTAATTTAATTAGTGTAATTGGTAAAATTAGTAATAAGTGTCTGATCTCAGCTCCTTACCCATACTCTTTGCTCCTGCTATACCCTGCTATACCGATACTCTTTGCAAAACAAAAAGAATCTAATGTGACCCCTGAATTGGAGTTGAAAGAAGAGGGAAATCTATGCATAGTTTCTTTAGAGAATTATACGTTAGGATGATAAACAGACAATTATTAGCATATAATAATTTGGAGATTCTTACTTTAGACCAATGGCTTCCTCCCGAAGGTGCCATGAAATGTACCCCTGAAGGTGCCCTGTTGGGGTCATGAAAAAGGACTACCCATTTTCTTTTAGAAATGATTTCTAGTACGGTGCATATAGAATAGTATTTTAGCAAAAATGTTGTATTGGATTATTCTAAAGAGAATGGAAGATTGTATTATAAGACTCAAAGGAGAGCTGACCTGGAAAAAGGTCGAGTGTCTTTTTCCACTTTTTGTTCTATCTCCGAGTTTGTAGCGCGCAAAATTTTTCTAAAACTCACCACCTTCAAATTAAACCCAAGTCTGTGTTAATTGATCTTCAAAATTAGGCAGTAATAAGAGATTTTTCTGTAGTTATTTGATTTTCGAGAACTCATTTCAGAATTGAGCTTTTTTACTTAGTTTATTTTAACAACTAATCCAATTACTTTCCAACTTTTATATAATTTTGTGTGCTAGATCCTTTTGAAAATACGTTAGTAACTCCTCCTAACACAGGGATTGAGATTTGGAAGAATAAGTAGGTTGTGTTTGGGCTGAGAAGGAATATATTGGATGGAAGAGTATCTGGGGACCCTGTTCCCCTCCAACACTTAATCGGAGGGTCTGCGTGGTCTGGGTTCGGAATACAGAGCTATTCCAAACGCGGAACACAGCAGATTCTTCAGTCTGTCCGCGAAACAATGTTGTAGTGGACAAGGAAGGAAACACTGGATGGAGACGCAAAAAAAGGGAAAAAAATTAGCTAAATGTCTCTGATTGTTTGTTGAAAAAAAGAGAAGGAAACGAAGAACCGTGAAGAAAGGCTTTTTTTTCCTTTTATATCTTGTGTTTTTAATATTAGTCTTGTGCTTTTTTTTTCGTAAATAAAATATATTCTTTCATATGTTAAATTAATATGAATTAATGGTGAAACTTAATATGAGAAAAGATGAATGTATTACAACTCATTCTAGAAATTAGATTAATATTCATTTTTTACACTTAAATGTCTGTAGCTTTACCCTCTTGCCTCAGAAGAGAGGGATAGTTTTAAAGTATGACTATTCCCCTGTCCAGTTGGCAGATAGTGAAGGGACTTCAATAGGGCAGAACATTTGAAGGATTGATGTTTTGCCAAAGGCGAAGTTCAATAACATTAGGTTGCTGTAATTTTGGCATGTTGCATATTATTGCTAAAGTATTTTTGCAATCATGTTTGCAGGTGCAGCATATGAAAGAGCAAAACATGGCACAGAGTAACCAAAATTTGAAAAACAGATTGAAAAAGAACTATGTAGTGGCAAATATTTCCCATGTAGCACTATTTTGAGAATGGAAATTTTTATTCAGATTAAATTGAACAGTAATTTTTAGTTACGAAAAGAGATTTTTGAGAATTTTTTGAAAACCATAAAACCATGGTTGAACACGCTTAATAATTAACCGTCACCTGCCTTGAAAAACAAGGACAATTATGTTTTTTGCTTTGGTAAAACTGGCGTATTTCCTTCTCTTTTCTTTTTTCCAAGGGGTGATTGTATTGAACCAGTGGTCATAGAATATGGGGAGATCACTCATTTGAAACACAATCTAAATATCTTGTCAAGTTTTGAATTAATAAAATAAATTGTACCACATTACTTGCCTTATCCTGGCATTCTGTGCCGCATTACATAAGTATTTAGGCATAGTGTATACTTTTGGCAATAGTGCCAGGGCTCATTCACATGGATATTTTTTTGGAGCTTCAAATGAGAGCGTTTGTTGAATACTCCAAAGAAATATTAATACTTACAAAGGATTTATCGGTTAACTATACCATTGTTTACAAGGCTACATTTACATGTAGCCTTGGATTGTTTTACAAAATGAGAAATGTAGCAAAAGAATTAAAAAGAGGGGAAAAGCCAGTGAAAAAAAAATGAAAGAGCAAATATTTTTGTGGGGATCTCTGGTCAGCTGTCCTCTGTGAAGGAAGAAGAATAGAGATAAAAATAAAATCCATGGGACAATATATAAAAATAAACTTTAGAACAAAAATAAAAGAGACGAGCGACTCTTCTTTTCGCTGGCTGTGAATTTCCTCGTTTTCTTCGGTAGTCCTACGTTTTCTCGTTTTTGTCTTTCATGTTTAGCCATTATGCTTACAGAATTTACAAAATTTAAGAGTTAGTTAAAAGTTGGGATATTTTGTTAACGTTATTAGTTAAGCAATGTCTTAGTGGATTTAAGATTACAATTAAGATTAGTTAAAATTGCTAAAATTAAAAATCAGATATTTTAAGAGTATTTTTGTCGTGACAGATTACCGACTTATAGATGTCAAGCTGTTATAATGGCTTATATGTCTGAAACGACAAAGATGCATTGGGGTTTTACTTATTGAAAGAATCTGTCGACTGGGTAAAGTGTCTAATTTGATTTATGCATTCCAGTCACGCCGGAGGACTTGTGTGCTCGATATCCCCTAATCACAGGACGTAACGATTTATCCCATGATTTCGTATTCTATTTTTAAGTTTTCTTTTTATTTGAAAAATCTTACTCTTAACAAAGGTTAAAAAACCTCCCCACTATTAAAATAAGGACATATTAAAGGTAACTGAAAATAAATTTAAAATAATTTTTTTGTCATTTTGTAACAAGTAAAATTTTGTAACATTTTAAGAGTTTTTCTTCCACTGTCACTCTCTATTTTAAAAACATAATTCAATTTCTCTACTTAGTCATTTTCTTTGTATATATTCTTTATTCTATCCTGTCATATTTTTCATTCTGTTCCTAATGACTTTTTATTTTGTTACCATTCTTAAAAAGCGAATTTTTTTGCAAATCTATGCTTTTTGATTCAATCTATGATAGATGAATTTTCATTCCCTAGGTTCTTGGCTTTAATGCAAGACAGCGAAAGGCTTTCTTGAACGCAATTATGCGTTATGGCATGCCCCCTCAGGAAGCTACGAACACCCAATGGTAAGCCTTACTTGAAACTATTTGTTGTTTTGTATCATAATGTTTTGCCTTCTTTTTTTTACATAAGAAATGTGTATTTTGTCATACCGCTCATAAACAAATTGAAGACAATTTTTCGGAATGGGTTTACGACAAGAAAATAATTATTATTTATAATACAAGTAGCAATAATTTCAATATTAGCAGTATTTATTCTATCTTATTCAAATCAGTTGTTTTATTCGCCATTATCTTGCAACGCTGTACAACACTGTTGCTCTCCCCCACATCCTCTACATTGCACCCTTCTGGAAGATTCTTACTAATGATGATAAATTGAAGATCTGTTCCACTTTTTTCCGTTTTGCAAAATACCTACTGAGATATCCAATTTGGACACGTAATTCAAAGCTCATCAATAATCTGTGCATAGCAGATCCTATTATAGCAGGGCTTCCTAAACTATTTTCATTCACGACCCCATTTATGATTGTATGTTTCCGTAACAATATTCATATACAAATTAAAATATATAGTTTTCGAATTCGTTTAAAAACATGCAAAAATCTGAAATAAAAATTACACAAAAGTTGTCTTTATTATACTTACAAAAATTATATGCCCTATTTTTCATCAAAATTAAATTGAAAGGAAAAACTTTAGTGAGATGGATGTGCCTGTTTTTATTGCATAACAAATTAAATCTTGATCGAATGCTTGACACTGCTGGACGTAATACCTCTTCAACATTTTTTAGCGATGAACGATATTGGGGTTTGATATGTGTTAAAGCTCAGAATGTAACTTCACATAAATATGTTGTTTACACATAAATATGTGGCAGAAGAACATATAATTCCATATCTGCGATTGTCGGGAATTCTGTTCTAGTTCTGATCCAGAATTCAGTCAAGGGCTTTTTTGGTAATTATAGTTTTAAGTTTGAATCGCTCGAAACTTCAGTAAATTCTTCTTAAGCTTTTGGTATTTGATCAATCTCAGTTAGATCAATACAAAACGGATTATGAATCCAAGCCACTTTTTTGAAATCAATATTTAATTTAAAATATGTACGGAACTAGGGCTTTTAAGTGATCCAGAATAAAAGTTTTACAATAATTTTTCTCGATCATAAAATTGTCAGCACTGGAAAATATTTTGAATGATTTTTTTCTATTCTAACTTTCCATTTTTTAATCTTTTTAATAAAACTTTCAATTTTAGCATTAGTAGTAAATATATCCCAATTTTTTCCTTGAAGAGACAAGTTGAGATCGTTTAATTTCACAAAGATATCCGACAAATAACACAGCTTGGATAGCCATAAATCGTTTTGAAGAAAAGCATCAAGTTCAAATTTTCGTTCGGTTAAGAATATTTCAATTCCGTCTTTTAATAATAATTATCTTCTTAAACTTTGACCTCTTGACAACCATCTTACTTCTGCATGTAATAATAAAGTTGTATAGACGGAATCAATATCCTTTCAAAGATTTGAAAATAAGTGACTATTAAGAGCATGGCTCTTAATAAAATTTATAATCTTAACAGCATTCTGAAGCACATCGTTCAATTATGGTGCTAATTTTTTTGCTGCAATGGCCTCTCGGTGATTAAGGCAGTGAGTAAAAGTTATATGGTCATAATGAGTAGCTCGAAAAAATGCTTTTGCCCGTCATCGCTCTTGCACCATCTGCATATTCCACAGCAATTTTTCCATTCTAGACCTTCAGTCTTCAAAAATTCATCAACTTTACAATATGTCTTTTCCTGTAGTATGATATAAATATTTGACTTTACTATTTAAATATTTGACTTTAAAATCTCATGCGACCCCATAATTTAGTAAAGCCTGTACTATAGCCGTTGCTAAAGTTATGAAAAAAAACACAATCAAAATTCAAGACATGCTTGGAGCCGACTTCTTCAACTCTAGTTATGACGTCATAGTTTTATAGTGATATTTTACTTTTGTTTTGTTTTTGTTTTTTCTGTTTGTAGTGCTCCGTCATTTTCTTTTTATATGAAGAGAGGTTTTCAATAAATATTAATAATAACTAAAAATATATATGAATAGTACAACTATAAATTTGTCTGTGG